>JAURVB010013601.1:0-21520 GCA_033002965.1 Piper betle | reverse complement strand
TGTGATAGCCGCCCCATAAAAAGGCTACGGCCGGGGTGTGTGAGGCACTGGCACTGGAGTGCAGTGAATGCCACCCCATAAAAAGGCTACGGCCGGGGTGTGTGAGGCACTGGCACTGGAGTGCAGTGATAGCCGCCCCATAAAAAGGCTACGGCCGGGGTGTGTGAGGCACTGGCACTAGAATTGGTAGTGAGAGCTTCCCCACAAACGGGGCATAGCAATCACCGGAGTGGAGTGATAGCCGCCCCACAAAAAAGGCTACGGCCGGGGTGTGCAAGGCATTGGCACTGAAGTGCAGTGATAGCCTCCCCATAAAAAGGCTACGGCCGGGGTGTGCAAGGCACTGGCACTAGAATTGGTAGTGAGAGCTTCCCCACAAACGGGGCATAGCAATCACCCGAGTGCAGTGATAGCTACCCCACAAAAAGGCTACGGCCGGGGTGTGCGAGGCACTGGCACTGGAGACGGTAGTGGTAGCTTCCCCAAAAAAAGGCTACGGCCGGGGTGTGCGGATCACAGCGGATACCTCCTCCGCATTGTTTTGGAGTATAGCGGAATCGCTCCACTGCATATTAAAATAAACATAAGGAAATAGTGGAATGTACTTGTTTTGTTTTATCTATTATACTACTTAGTGTTGTAATCACTAACGCGGAATTGCCTCCGCAGGTATGCAGATACAAGATTAGGTGATTGACATCTAGAGTATGGAGCAAAATAAATATGGGGACTCTTTTTTTATTTGATTGAGAAATAAGTGTGGCTGCTGGGAAACGGTCCAAGACTGTGGGATCTTATATATGTTTTTGTTAAATAAAAATGTTAGTCATATTTACTTAATTGTGAGTAACACCTGGCCAGCTAGGCCCACAATGTTGTGACAAATGGCCGGTTCGTTACATATGCAAGGTGCAATGGGCGGTAAGGAATGAAATTCGATGCGAGAAGCGATAGAGAAATGGCCAAGGTATGAGAATGAGAAAGAAAGGGGGACGCTGTCGACCTGACGACAACGGCTCCCGTATGTGCCTTGATGAGAGTTCTTGAGGAAGTATATGGTTTTGATTCAACAGGAGAGTTTGCTCTCCTGTGCCAGATTGATATTAGTTATTTTTCGGGCCGGTAACACTGGTTACTGATGGTTTTTCTATACATATGTAGGTGAGGAATGCGAGCGATGAAAGCTGTCGGGACTGCAGAGGAGCAGCACAGAACTACGCACACATGTACCTGCCGCGTGTAACGTATGTATAATGATGGTGTATTATTGTTATGTAAATGATAATTTTGATGTGTTTGCGTGAATGAATTACTTGTTGTGAAACAAACTGATAAATATGACTGAGTAGGGAGCCTTGGAGTTCAGACTTGGCTTGGGTAAAAACGAATGAGATAATGATTTAATGTCATGGTAGATTGTTAGGTGTTATCGTATTTTCATAATATAGTATATATTTTCTTTTTGTTTTTCATTTGTTGTTTTGTCTTATTTTGCTTGTACATCATAGCATGCATGTAGGACTCCGTTAGAACCCAATCGTTCCCATTAATGCATTTCATATTTGCATCTCCATCTCGAGACGCCGAGAGTAGATCCGGGTCGGCTTAACCGAATATAGTAGATTAACGAATGGTTCGGTCGCCGGTGACATTTCCGGGTCGGTTCACGGGTGAGCTGAAACGGGGTGTTACATTTTAACTGTTGGTACGAGTTGAGTCAGTTTCATGAACCGCATGCTGAGTCGAGGCCAGCTATAAGTTATGAGCGATGAGAGTCAGATGTACCTGAATATATGATAATAACATTGAAAAGATGGTGAGAAATAAGTTATCAGAATATATTAAAGTATATAGTATTTTAATTATGTATTTGATCATATAAACAACTTTAGGCCGAATAAATAACTTTGCTGTCGCCATCATTGGGACGAGCTCGTTGAGCCAGAGCTAACCCTTATCCCTGATTGCCCTGCCAAAACAGTTGCTGGCAAACTGTCGGGACAGTCGCCGGCCAACCGCTGGAAGTCATCGAAAAACCAGATTCACCAAAATTCGTTGGAAATCACCTCATCTTTTGCCAAAATCCTTTGATCGAACCCTATAGAACTTCGGACATCATAAGGTGCTGAATTCAAGCTACAAATCATGCGAGGTATAATTTATTTTAATTTAATTATTTAAAAGTACTGATTATTAGAATTGTATGCCAAGATTGGTGAATTGTGTGTATATATATATATATATATATATATATATATATATATATAGATTTGATCAAGAATAAAATATGAAATTGTTTGATGGAGTGGTGTTAAAAATGGAAGCTAAGAAATTAATTAGGGTAACTAAGTAACGATCATGATCTAATGCAAACTAGCCTAAGTAGACTTGATAGAATTAACATAGGTTGATGTGACTATGATTGATTTGTGATGGATGTATGCATAATATAAGATGTATGACTAAATCATGAGCGGGCGCTAGTATTTAGTTTTGATGTGTAGGTACGGAGTAGAAACTCGCCGCCTAGACACGATGACCGGATTGGAGCTTCTGCTAAGTTCGTTTAGGACTCATTCTTTAATTTATGCTATTTTATTGTGTATTTAATTTATCATGTGCAGAACGAATTAAGTGGCATTTTATTGGATCCCATTTAATCCAGGCCATTTACCCGATCGTATTTTTGGATTAATAACCCTCGATGATAAGATCCATCAAGTATGTTTTCGACAACAAGATCCACCACAAGTTGCCTTCGGGCCTATTTTATAAATCCCTACCAATATATATATATATATATATATATATATATATGTAGTTTTTGCATTTTTTTCGATAGCTTACACAAGTGGGTAAGGTAGTGATTTTTGACAGCCTAAGCAAGTAGGTATGGTAGTTATTTTCGACAGCCTATGCAAGTGGGTATGGAAAATGTGAATGAGAAAGTGAAATGAGAAAGATGAATTACGAATCAAGGACAGCTAGAATGTGTTGGAAAACAAAATGTTTGGATTATGTTTTGCTACCTGTTGATATAAATATATGATGTTTACTGTTGACAAAGTGGCCTCTATTGTATTTTTAGGGGGAGCATCTGTCTATATTTTCGTAAAAAAAATTAATGAATTTTTGTTTGAATTCCTTGCTGGTTACATTGTCTTGTGTTTGGTTGCACATTATAGAGGATCACGTTAGAACCCAAACATGTCATCAATACATTTCATGTTTGCATCTTCGTCTTAAGACGCTGAGGGCAAATCCGGGTTGGCTTAACCGAACTCAGTAGATTAGCGAACGGTTTAGTCGCCGGTGATATTTCGGGGTCGGTTCATAGGTAAACCGAAACGGGGTGTTATAGTTTAGTCCAAAATTATGCATTTTCCTTTGTAACTTGAGGAAAAGGAAAAGCTTTCAAGACTTCTTTGTATTCCAAATTTGTTGTACATTTCGTCATTTTAATTTAAGTTGTTACCACGCAGTTGCATGTCTTTTTGATGAATTTTGTGATCATGTCTTGTCTTCAATTGTACTGCTCAGAAATATACACTGCTTTGCACATAAATTGGGTTAACATGGATGCACTCTTCCATCATTTATTCATTTTTTACGCATCATTGCACTGTCATTTCAAAAATTTTATTTTTATTTGTATAATTTGGTTGCCATTATTTTGTTCCACCAAGGTTTGTGAATAAAATGTGCAGTAAGGCATAGAAGTGCAATGTTTATGTGTGTTCCGATGGAAAGGGTACCGAGCTTGGAAATGTAATGCCAGCCTGATCGTTAACTATAGTCTGTCATATTTTTAAAATGCAAACTACCTTTAATTTTAATTTTTAAAGGTTCTTTGATTGCTTTTATTTAATTTATGAGTTCAACAAATTTTTCTTTCTTCTGTCTCAGAGTTATCCTCTCTTGCTGAATTCTGCTATTTTGCAGGCAAAAGTTAATTGTTCGAAAGGGAATCAAACTGAAATATCAAAAGCTGATCTTATACGGAGAAGTGCATATTGTCGCATATCTGGTACATTTAAATTATCTAATTTGCAAAGTTACTGAATACCATGATTGTTATGTTTGAGGGATTCATCGTAACATAGTCGTCATCTTTTAGGGTGAGATGTGGACTTAATGAAATGTTCGTAGAGAAGAGTCCTTGGGGGCTGTAACATACAGCGATTGCCTGATTTGTGTTGCGTTAGGAAACAGCACAGAAAGGAACATTGCTTCTAGAAATAGTTCAATTCCGTGACGAAGTGCTACGGACCATTATTTTTGTACATCAAGTTCTCTCATATTGATGAATCCTATTGGTAGTTCTTGATTTTGAATTATTGCTCGCTGTTTGAGCTTGTCCACGTGAAAATTGAGTTTATAGGGAAATCATTGGTAAAAGAAATGACTTAACACAATTGAACTCTTGGCCGAGGTCAGGTTTCTCTGTGTATTTGTATAATTACATTGTTTTCTTCTATTTTTATTACAATGTTATTTGTTTTAGTTGGTATTTTAAAGAAGCTATTTCATTGTGATTATACTTATTCTGGAAATAGTAAAGCCTATGAATACCATTTGGTTGGTAGCAAACATTGTGGTGTCAATGGATAAAGTTCTTTGGAAAACAATCAGGACTTTCCAGCACCTCATGAAAGGAGTCTTTGCCTAATGTGGGTTCCTTCTTGCTATTCTTTTGTTGTTTCAACATCCTGTGCAATGCCCAACAATGATCTACCGATTCGTACCGAAGTTTGATTTGATTTTATGCGGCTTTTGACAAGACAAGCACCCACATTCCTGGAAGGTGTCTCCCTAGCTATAGACGCAGTAGAATGGTAAAATTATTATTATATACAAAAAATGCAATCAGGAGAATGAGCTTTTGCTGGCTACATCACCAAATTTCAAGGAAACTTCTCCTTTACCTGCCGAGGAAGCCCATTGTTCACTTTTCTTTATGAGGGATATAACGATTTAAGGATGGATTTTTGGGCTCTCATTTATTGTGGAATTCATAGTCTAAAAACACATGAATACCAGCACTCTCTCGCTTGCTGTCGAGCTGAAAAAAATCAGCAAAAATAAATAAATAAATAAGTAAAATCAGCTGTTCAGCTCTTATATATTTGTACGTATTTCACCGTCATCACATACTTTTTACTCTATCCTAAAACTCTTCCCTAGATAGAGACCTTTCTATGAAGGGTTTGACCCTTACTTCAAAACTACGCTAAGCTCTGACCATAACAGTATTTGCATCACTAACTTGACATTGTGAAGAATTTGTATACTAACCTGAGAAATTATTGAGCACATTTGGAACGAGTTGATCAAGAACTTTTGGACAGTTTTGTAGGAGCTGTCATATTGCTTTGCGAAATTTACGTAAAACAGATGAGAAACTAGTTTTATGCTTTCAGAATGTTAATGCAAGTATGATCACTACTACATAGTGTTATGGCATGAGTCTTTTTGCATGCTATGATATATCCCTTGTTTTTGAAAGCTATTGCCTTTGTAATTGATGTCTACTTCATCTTGCATTTTTGTTCCTATTCTTTGTTGCATTTTTCTAATCTGCACGACAAATTCGTCCAGTGGCGGTCAAAGCAATACACATAATATACGAAGTGATTCATGAGCTCTTTTAAAGGAGCCCCTTCTAGCCCTCCAATAAGAAGTGATTCATTCCAACTCTCTTCAAGTCTAACATAGGAGGGATCAAAGAGGGCTCATTCGAGTGGCAAGTCCACGTGTAACGCCAATGGGCTTGCACTTGCAAATGAATGTTAGAGAGTGAAGACTTGCATATACGTGGAGTAAAGCCTTTTTGGCTAATCATTTTTGAACATAGGCTCAAGCCCCACCGAACAATATCGCTACAAAGATATTGCTTCCTTGATTACAAATTTGAATTTACATTTGTCTTCTAGTTTCTAATCCGTAATAATATTCAAAGACAGTTGTATCAACTTATATCTTTTGCCTCTTTTAAACTAGCCTTTTTGGGTTATTTATAAACGGGGTACATAATGGTGCATCTCTTGGACGATTTACAGACGTGGTGGCAGCTGTGCTCGGATAATGCACCTAGGTAATGTAGAGTTTAAGCCTCTGTTCCAAAATGACTAATCATTTTAAGAAAGTTTTGCCTCTACATATATCAATGATTGACAAGTACCACGAAAATTCTTAAAGTATCAACACTTTATTACCCAATGGCCATAAGCCAACTTCACCTCATGTCACTATAAATGAATAGATCATAAAATAAAAACAAATGAAAACAAGAATTAAAATACCTTAGGAGGATGGGCAGCATGGCTTATTGGTTTCAGCTTCTGAGGCAGTGACATCAATCGTCTTTCCTTCTTTGATGTTGGTTGTGGTAGAGTCTGCTGAAACGGTTTTCTTGCTCACTGTTCGGCAGATCTCACCGAGGATCATTTGGAAAGCTTTCTCCACATTTGTGGCATCAAGAGCAGATGTCTCAATGAATGAAAGGCCTTCTTTCTCAGCATACCCTTGAGCATCTTCAGTAGTCACTGCCCGAAGATGTTGGAGATCAGTCTTATTACCAATGAGCATGATCACAATGTTCGAGTCTGCATGATCTCGCAGTTCTTTAAGCCATCTACTGACATTATCGAACGTGGTTGGCTTTGAAACATCATAAACCAAGAGAGCTCCAAGCGCTCCCCGGTAATAGGCACTCGTAATTGCTCGATACCTCTCTTGCCCTGCCGTGTCCCATATCTGTGCTTTTATAATTTTTCCTTCAACCTAATAAACAATTTGTAAAATCGCTGACCAGAATAAGATTCCATTCAAGCACTTGTTAATTTCTTTTCAATCAACAGAAACAGAAGACTGGAGTATCTTTGTACAATACTGAGGATAGTTGGATGGATTACAAGCGATACATGAGTGCAAAGTACACACAAATTCTATATCTAGGTTGGCACTTCTAAAGAATAACTTCATAGATCACAAGGCAATTAAAATATAGGCTAAAAGAATCAGCCACACAACACAAAGTATGCTCAAACCAACCATATCACCAAAAATAAATACCCAAAGCAAATAATATGATTCATGTGCTTATTATCTACGGCAAGGAAAGATTCTTAGCAAGTGTGCTACAAGTTATTTGTTGGCAATTGACATCACATGGAAGACAGCCAAATTACATGATACATGATATATCCAGAGAGAGATGGCTCTGTAAGAGCTACTTCAAACTGAATAAACAATATCCCATTTTAAATAAGCAGTAACTCAATAACTCTCTACAAACATTTACTAATTTTGCGCTAAACAAAAATATTTGCACCGTCAATAGCACCTTCTCTTTATTAAACAATACTCAAAAAAATTCTAACGTACAATCATTTGTCAGAAACAATCATATCTTTGATATTTATTGCAAAATTACAAAGAAAATTAAGAAAACATCCTCAATTTTGCGTTTTTCCCCCTAACCCCCCCAATGTTGAGCATTGCAAGTCGAAAAGAAGGGGCTCGTCACATAAATCTGAGATTAGGATCCATGTCCTCTACCCCCTTTCAAGATCCTCAGTTTGCTATATCATTAACAAAACATTAGGAAAACATGGCCAATCATCATATTCCAATTTATAGGCAAATTGATCAACATTTCTCAATTATAGTCTTAACAAGGCCACAACTGATGAAGAGCCAAAACCCAATCATAGTCCAGTAAGCGAACCAAAGGATCAGAACAAAGCAACACATAAATCCACAGCACAACAAACCCAAGGCCATACAAGATCTGAACAACCCACCATGGTAATACATGCCTCTCAATCAAATACACATCTAGCTATATATGAAGGAAGGACAGTAAGTAAAATGATTGATTCAGATCTCATAGAAGCTGGAAGTGGAAAGAATCTGATAAATAAAAGAGTTAATTAAAATAAAATAGAAGAAAAAGGACCTGGATGGTGCGGGTGGCGAACTCGACGCCGATGGTGGACTTGGAGTCGAGGCAAAACTCGTTGCGGGTGAAGCGGGAGAGGATATTGGACTTGCCGACGCCGGAGTCACCCACCAGCACGATCTTGAACAGGTAGTCGTAGTCCTCGTCTGCCCGCCTCCCCATTCGCCCAGATCGATCTCCCTTCCTTCCTTTGCTACCTTCTCTTCTACTCCCTCCAATTCGAAATCTGAACGCCGCCTCTCTCTCTCACTCTCGAGTTTCTCGTTTTCCCTTTTTTTTAGTAGAGTGAGTGTCGGTGCTTTTTCCAGAGTCAAGCGAAACCAGATTCCCCTCAAGTCATGGCGCGACCGACCACGGACAACAAAAGTTTAACTTTATTTTATTTTTTTATTTGTACAAACAAGTTAACATATAATGCACTATGCTAAACTATATAAGAAGAAAGATCCAAGGATCCCGGAGGGGTAAAAAGTCGCATTTTACTGCTATTCAAACCTTATGCTTATTATAGGTTTTTAGATTTTTAGTATATGATGATGGATGGGCGTGACGCCAACTGGGAGGCCCCGTGGGTACTCAGGCCTGGTGTTCAATTATAAGTTAATTGTGTGATTAGTGTTATTACTATAGTACTGGCTATCAGTGTATATTTCAGTATTTCAATTTGTGAGTGATCTTCATAGAGTATGTCTAGATCATACCATGTCTAAGATATGATCAATTAGGCCCTATTTGCTCATCAACCAGATTTCGGTTCATGTATAATATCGATACATTATCGTTGAGAATTCTACTTTGGGAGCGTGAATATTTTTGTAATTGTGATTAGGTCCTTTTATCCATATTGTGATTTAAATTGTGTATGCAAAGAAATTTCTATTTTATTTTAGTTTTTCTCTTCGACAATGAATTGTCTATTTTCCCGTTTGTTGTTTCCCTAAGCGGGACTCGTTTGTGATGCATTTTCTTAAATTTATGTAGGTGCTACAAAACTCGTGACTCAAGTCAGAGTTTTAAATTAGCTAACCAGTCGGTTTAACCGTTGATTCGTATCAAGTCAGTTTCATAACCCGCATGTTGAGCCCAGGCAAGCGGAACATTATGAGCAATGAGAGTCAAGTGTACCTGAATATATGATGATAATGTTAGAAAAAATGATGAGAACTAAGTTATCATAGTATATGACAGTATGCGGTTATTTTTTATACATTTGATCGTGTAATTATTTTTAGGTCGAATAATGCATTACAACATGTTATATAGCAGTACGAGCAAGTTATTAATTATATAACAAGTCATTTTGATGTTATGGCGCATATTATATTTTATGGGATTTTCCCATATTTTTTGGATTGTTCTTGGTGCCAATTTGCCGCCGATGCCTCCCCCTCGACCTAGTCGACTTTCCCCCACACTCAGCACCGCCGCCAAAGCTAGACAAGGGCCAATTGGACAAACGACTGGCAAGTCGCTGCCATTATCGGCGGTCAGTGCCATTACTGCTACCCTCATCACCACCACAATCAGGTTGAGCTTGCTGAGTCAGTACCAACCAATAGCCATGATTGCCTCACTAGAGACTACCAAAAAATTGCCAAAAAATCGGATTTGCTGATTTTCATCGGATTTTTGTCTAGTTTGTCCAGTTGAACCCAATCAAACTTTGGACACTGCTGGGTGGCAAATTCGAGTATCAAACCGCATGACAAACTCTAGTTGTTACCAATTGCCGACGACGTGAGGTATAATTAACTTTAACCTAATTGCTTAAAAGTGATAATTATTAGCATAAATTTTTTTATTATAAATAAAAATGAATTGTGTGATTTAAATTGTATGAAAATAAATTCTAAGGAACTAATTAAATAAATTAAGCATATACTGTTAAACAAATGCAATGTAGCCTAGAAAATCGGATATGGATTGATGTGTGTGACTTGATGTGATGAGTGCTTTGATGTGTGTGATATAGGATGTGTGAATGCATCACAACGGGCGCTAGCTTCTAGTTTTGATGTGTAGGTACGGAATAAGAGCTCACCGCCTAGGCGCATGGACATGATTAAAGCTTCTATCAGGTTCGTTTAGGACTCGCTTTTGGTTTGATTCCTTTACTCTATCGTGATTTGTTTTAACAGGTAAGCAAACGAGTTGAGTGGTGGATTTATTGTATCCCACTCCACAGGGGTCATCTAGTTGCTTAAATTTCTAGATTATAACCCTTGAAGATGAGATCTCTAAAGTTTGTTTTCGAAAACTCAGATCTAGAACATGATGCTTTTGGGCATATTATATTACAATCCTTACCTAGGCCTATGTACATGTAGTTTTCTCGAGTTTTCAGTGAGATGTGAGACAAGGGAAAATCGACAACCGCACTACACAAGCAAGCGCATGTTAGTCAAAGCGGGCTCTCGATTGGCTGTTTCATTCCCGAGGTATCTTGACAACTTCATCTTTGAGTTCCTCACAAAAATGGGTGGAGGTTTATGGGTACTGCAATGTAACGCATGTCTAGACTTGTGGTTTCAAAGGGCATTGAAGGCGCATGCCTAAGAGTACTCAGCCTCTGTGCTCAGGGCTAGGAGTGATATCGAGGATATAAAGGCCTAAAAGAATAGAAATTGATTTTCTCCATGCAAGGAATAGTTTTAAAGTTGCCAAAGAATGAGATGAGATAGAATATTTAGAAACAGTAGGTTTGACCATTATTTTTAGTCGAGTTAATTTTAGAACACACCTATTGAGCCAAGGTTGAGGATCATGTGTGCCCAAGTATATGATAATAACGTCAGTATGATAGTAGCAGAATGAGTTATCGGAGTATATGAGAGTATGCCCAGCTTTTTTTTAGTAGACCGTAGAATTAGATTCAAGTTGTTTACAATGTTAGGATGCATTATTTATTATTCTTGGGTTGGTGAATAGGTCTAGAACATGTTATTTTATTTTATTGAGCATAATTTTTTTTTTGTATTTTATCATATTTATTTTATATTTTTTTGAATTTATTTATTATTATTGACTCGAATCGGGAGTGAGTCAAGATTTATTTACATGACCACCCCCTACCATATACTGGCCAAACAAGTCCCTTACTGCCGTGAGCCTCCCTAGCCACCTTGCTCTATTTTCTTGGAGCACCGTCGGCTGTGTCTTGTCATCTCTGGCAGTCCTCAGCCCTCCCTCATCATCGTCAACATCATCCGACCCCCATGCCACTGCTAGGGAAGACGAAAGCCGCCGTCTTGGTTGGTTCACCAAGAGATTTTCCACTACATGTTGCTCGATCGTAATCACTGCTGGCCCGGTACCCCCGGCCTAGTCTTCCCCATGCTTGACCTACCCCGACCAAGGTTGAGTCTGGTCTGCTCCTCCGGGCGTCCTCCTCCTCATCTTTCATCCCTCACATTAGCACCACGACATAGCCGCCAATTTGTGGTATTTCTGCAAGATTCCGACCACTGTTACCGTCAACCAGTCGTAGGTTGGCCAAAGCAGGTCCGGTCAAGCCTTGTCACATCCTAGCCCTGTGCTCCAGTCCTAGCCTAGCTGAGTCCTCCATCAGTTGAACAGCAACCATGCCAAAGCTAACCACGGCCGTCGCCGCATGGCTGACATTAGGCGTGGAATTTATCTGCTTTATTTGATAATGGAGTGTTTTATGATCCTATTGTAATGCAAATGGTATAAGTTGATTATTAATTGATTATTGTATTAATTGTGATGATCATATATAAACTTAAATTCTATCCATGTCGACATTAGGTATATGTTACTGCCGATTGATTTGATTTTAGTTCATGATTGTAGATAGCATAACATGATTAAACTGTGATAATTGATATATATCGCATCAAATTAGATAAAATATGAAGTTAGGTATTAATTTTTACAAACAGTGTAATTTGATTGATCGTTGGCTGAGATGACTAAATAGGAGTTGTTTGCATGGAAATGTTGTAAGAGATGGCACTGGGAAATTTATACAGGCAATTGGAGATTGAATTGTGCTAATGTGTTGTTAATCATAATTGATTACAATTGCTATGATTAAAGTATAATTAAAAACTTTAGATTTCCTTTAGTAGGGTAATAAGTGAATTAGTGACTAATAGGAATATTGAGTTGAACACAACATGTTACATATAGCATTGGATTATGGATAGAATCATGGATTATGTTATTATGATTCAGAATGATGGAATGATGAATTCATGATCTAGATTGATGTGACCCAATAAGTTAGTAGATTGTAATTGAAATGGATGATTTATTCGTGTTAGTATAGGTGTTATTGTTTCATTACATAGATGTTGTGATATCCATCAACTTAGCCCACATTTAGCACCTACTGGGATAAGATCTTGTTTATAAGTGGGAATAAATTATAGATCTTTAACTTGGTTAACCACTTTTAAAAAAATGACTTAGGCCCATTACGTTGCACTTTAAACTAGATTCATGATAACATAATCCTGATTCATGATACATATACATATACATATATATATATATATATATATATATATATAAAATTTTATCGAGTTTTCCAAGAGACGAGAGATGGTCAAAATTGACTCGCACGTACCATGAGCGGGTGCACGTGCCTGTCAAAGCAGGCTTTGGATTAGTGAGAGGGTTGTTCCATTCCCTTGGGATCTTGACAACTCCCGTTTTGAGTTCCTCATACTCGGAGAAACCTGGAGGTTTATAGGTACTGTTAAGTATAGCGCACGTTTGTACTTGTAGTTCAAAGGGGTGACTTCCTGAGAGTACTCGTGTAACACCCCGATTTTGGTTCACCTAAGAACCAGATCAGAAATGTTACGATTGAGTCAAGATAGCCTCAGACTGGCGGTAAGCAAACATAGTTAAGCACTTGTCGGTTCGCATGCACAACCCATAATCACATTCATACATACATACAACGTTTACACCCTCACACCTTCCATATCACCTGCCACGGTACTCGAGTGGCAAAAAATAATTAAATTAGTGCCACATATTTTGGAAATGCGCTACATTATGCAGTGTCATCGTACACCACACTACCTCATGGTTTTAAGGAGTACTAGTGCGATTCATACATATCTCCATACTGCTCACTCTCTTATTCGGGAATGCCATATAAATGCACATACTCATATAATAAGCTTAGGAAAGAGGCTTGTATCATAAATTTCTAGAGCTTCAGTTCAAAAACCAACAAGGGATCACATCATTGTAGTTTTATTAAACATGCGTAGAAAACACGGCTAAATGACCCAACATCATAGGGATTTGATAAAACATTGCCGATGTCGTCCTATGTATAAAACACGATAAAACTCGACACGCAAGGAGTCAAGCAGAGAGGGAGAGTCCTACGGACCTGTGGACCAAGCTCCAAGCATATCTGTACATCTACGGCGAGCTCGGACTCCGAAACCCACATCAGAACCCACTACTAAATAAAATAGTAATATCTCTAAATGATGCATGCTCGTGGTGTGTGCTCATATCATTAATACATCACAACAAAGAAAACAATACTAACAAACCTATAACTATACATTTGGCATGCAAATTAAGACATAATAATACTAAATAATAAGTAAATAAATAAACAAGAAAATGTACTCATAGATAATTAGATAAATAATAAATACATAAACATGAACATAAGTAATACTCTAATCATAAGATAATAATATAATTACACTATATAAATACACGGGTAAACACGAGTAAATATTAGCATATACTCGTGTTAATTAACATATAAATAAATATATATAATAATTTGATAAGTAAATAAATAAATTTTTAATAATCATTAATAGTAAATATTAATAATATCATAGTCACACAATATAAGAATACATAATTAAATACAAATAAATAATCACATACACGCAAAGAAGCAAATAGATAATTAAATAAATAAATAAATAAATATTTCTATGTAATTTAATAAACATAAATAAGATTAATAATGATAAGTAAATATACCATTAATAATAGTAAGTGATCTTATAAACATGTATTATAATCAATAAATACATGAATAATAAGAAATGAATAATCATAATAATAAATAAATTATAAAATAATAAATAAACAAAAGTAATCATAATATTAAAACATGCTAATAGTGTAAACATTCATATATACTAATATAGAAGTTCTCGAATTACCAAAAATGATCGAGAAATGGCCGAAAACAGGCTGAATCAAACTGAACCAAGTTGAACCAGACTGAACTGAATGGGCTGAACCAACCCAGTATGAGTTAACTGGAAAATGAATTGGGTTGGCTAGGCTAATGGACACTGCATGGGCATGACTGGCGGACACGAACACGATGACAAGCAAACGGGCTGGATGGGTCGACCGTTGCGCGTCGCCAAAAAATGCTGACGGCAGCGCGGTTGGGGTCGCCGCAGGTCGAGATCGAGAGAGGGGAGGATGGCGGAGTTGGTGGTGGTGATGGTCGGAAAAGCTAGGCCATTGGTTAGCTGGAAAATGGCCGGAAAGGGGCAGCATTGCCGCCGTTGGTGGCAACGTCACTGGCGGCTATCAGTTCCAAAATGTAGATCTTGGTGAGAAGAAGCCATCAGGGTGGTCAGATCAGCCGATGGTGGATCGCCAGCGCTAGAAAACAGCCCAAACGGTGGTGGCGGCGGTGATGTACAGTGATAGAAAACTCGATTGCCGACGGTGCCAATGGTCGTGAGCAGTACGAATGAAAATCGGGCCGCAAGACAGTTACGGTCGTGCTGAATGGGTGGCCAAATGAGCACCAAGGTCTCACCGGCAACGGGCCAAAGTGTGGTGGCAGTAAAGGTGGAAAACAGTGAAAACGGGAGAAAACATCAAAATCTACATGGGAAGCTAGGGTTGAGTGGACGACTTACATTTTGTCACATGGCACGATCTGAGTTACTGACAGCTCAGTGGCCTAGTGGGGCCCACCTATGGGCACTATAAATGTGGATAAGGTTCGGATCAAGACCGTCAAAGTCCAAACTGATGAGTCATAAAATTGACTTTATAGGCGAGAATTGAGGCAAGAAAGTTAAATGTGCCTCGAAACCTGAACTCAATCAAGATGGGCCCACAGGGGCACAATCGAATGATCTAAAATTCCAATGTTGCATACAAATAAAATACCCGAAAAATCCCCAAACGGATACTAAACGCTGCACTGGCCTAGATCTAGGCCTAAAATCCTAGCTAACATATAGAAACAAATCTGTATACGTCAGTATATACTGATAACTCATGATCTTATCATCTACATGTCAGACATACATAGTGACTATAACATGCTTATACAGCCATCTAGGCCCATACTTAAACTAGTCTGGCTCGAGCTCAATCGAACCAACTCAAGATTGCCCAAACTGGACAAAACTAAAATTGGGTAAAACCCTAAGCCAAAAATGGGGTTTTACAACTCGGCTTTCATGCTCAAGGCTAGGAGAATAATGGAGGAAAGGAGAGGGCCTAGGATATACTGGTATTATGGAGGACCAAAAAATGAAATGAGAAAATGTCGAGAGAGGCATCAGTAGATCAGCCAGATAAGGATGCTACTGGGTTTGCAGCTTGGTGGCTCCTTAGCATGTGCCCTTCAGAGAGGTCTGATGAAATATATGATTGTTTTTAGCTCTCATAGCTAGTTTGATATAGTTCTATTTTAGACCAATAGCACTCGTTGCTTACATGTTTTTATAAAATATGTAGGTGATGATCATGAGTTAGATGTGCCAGCTTGGATGGAGGAGTAGTGATGTCTTTGCATGCACATGCCAGATAATAGAATGTTTAGTATTTTATTTATGATGTCATTATATTAAGAATGATGTGATGTAATGTGAGATATGATAATATGATGTGATATGATATCTGCTTTAGTAGCAAAATTTCTAATGATGACATGTTAATATATATGTTTGAGTAAATATATCTAGATATTGAATAAGAGCAACAAGTGGTCAAGACTAGAATTTGATGTGAAATGTGAATAGAATGCTCAGGTGGGTCAAGACCCAAGATTAAGAATGATCTGTATAGCAAATTAAAATTCTGTGTGAATGACAATATTTGATATATAAATACACACACACAGAGATATATTTGTATACGTTGTTTTAACAGGCCCTACTTGCACTTTTAGGGGAGACTATGTCCATTTAGTTTTAGGAAATTTGTCAGTTGTTGTTGGTGTGTGAATTGGTTTTCATGCCATCCATATAGTAGCATATTAGGGTTCTGGGCATTCATCCATGCATAATGATTAGTATTTTAATCTTAATATGCCGGGAGTAGATCAGCACGAGTTGGGTTTAGGTTAGTCGACCTAGTTGGGGCACACAACATTCTAGTTCAGTTGGTGAGCGTGGGGTGTTACAATCGAGCCATTGCCAACGGCTCCTAATTAACACCCTTATGAGAGATTCAATAAGGAAGTATAATAATGTTTTCATTTAAAAGGAGAGTCAGCCCTCCTATACTAGTTTGTTATTAGTTATTTATAGACCAGTAATAATCGTTACTGACATTTTTTGATTATCTATGTAGGTGAGGATTTGGAGGATTGAATACTGTTGGGACTGCGGATGTCACACCCTGTTTCGGTTCACCAGTGAATCGACCAGGAAATGTCACCGGCGACTGAACCGTTTGCTAATCTACTTAATTCGGTTAAGTTGACCCGGATCTACCCTCGGTGTCTTAAGATGGTGATGTCACATGCAAAACATGGATGAGATGCTTAGGTTCTAACATTATCCTACATGCATGACATGATATGCAAACAAGTAAACATATAAACCAAACAAATGAAAGTTTAAAAGAAAACAATTAATTTTTAAATAAAATGGACAAAGTCTCCCGAAAAGTGCAATAGTAGCCACCCTATCAACACCAATAAGTATACATATTTGTAATAATAAAACCGAAAACACAATCCAAACTCAGTATGTTCTTATCATTCTAGTTGTCCTCTCTTCGTAGCTTACCTTGTTCATTTTCCACTTTCCATTTTCTTTCACATGTAAAATACTTATAATAAATTTACAGAATAGCATATCAATTTTATCTACACAGTTCAATACACATCATCATCATTACATACACTGGGTGGTACATCTGTATGTGATTTCAATGCTGCTCCTCCGCAGTGCCAGCAGTGCTCATACCTGGCGGTTCTCACCTACATATATAATAAAAATACAACAATAACAAGCGCTACCGATCAAGAAATAACTAATATCAATCTGACACCGGAGATCTGACCCTCTTATTGAATAGAAATCTTATATACACTTCCTCAAGAACTCTCACAAGGGTAGTAATAGGAGCCATTGACCTCAGGCGGCAGCATTTCCTTTCCTTATTATTCTCTTTCCTTGGCCATTTAAACTATCCCTTTGCACGGGAAAATCATTCACTTTCCTTTCTTTCCTCTCAGTCTTTTACATCTTTCGTATTACTCTTGACCCTGAGTACAGAGACCGAGTACTTTAAGGCATGTGCCTTCAATACCCTTTTTCGCCACAAGTCTAGATATGCACTATATAGCAGTACCCCTAAACCTATATACTTGTCCAGGTTTGAGGAACTCAAAGGTGGAGTTATCAGGATCCTTTGGGAATGGAGTAGACAATCACCAGTTCCATAGCCCTTGTTGAGTGGGATACAATAAATCCACCACTCAATACGTTTGCTTAACTATTAAAACAAATCATGATAGAACGAGACAATAAATTGAGATCGAGTCCTAAACAGACCTGGTAAAAGCTCCAAGTGTATCCTTGTGCCTAGGAAGCGAGCTCTTGCTTTGTACCTACACATCAAATCTATAAGCTAACGCCCGCTAACTGAATGATGCATCAAATATCCTATAGTATACACACACCATATCATACATCAATCACACATAATGTTTCCTACGCTACGTTGCTTTAGATTACGATAATTACTTAATTTACCTAATTAATTCCTTAGCATCCTTTTTAATACACTTCAATCAGGCAATTTGTATTTTGTTTTTATTTACAATAAAAATATCTAGCACGTTAATTCATCAATCCTGACATGTGCTAGCAATCATCAATTTTAAATAATTAAATCAGAGGTAATTATACCTCAAGTCGTCGGCAATCGGCAACGGCTTGGGTTGCTTCATGTGCCTTGGAGCTCGAATTTTGTGCTCGACGGCGTCCAAATTTTGATCAGGTTAGACTAGATGAGCTCGGCGAAAGATCCAACGAATTCCAAAGAATACGGTTTTTGGCTGGTTCTGGCAGTTTTTTGGCACTTTCCAATGGTTTTCTGGTGACCATCCCATGACTGTTGCCGGCGGCTACTACCGGTGAGATGGTGGTGATATGGGGTGCCATTGGCACCATCTCGGTGAACCCGACACGTCTACGACGTTGGCAAGGTTGGTGGAGGTGGCGGCTAGCAAAAAAAGGGCAAAATAGGTGCGATTGGTGGTGGGGTGATGAGATCCAGCTGGTATGGGTAGCGCTAGGCTCCACTCCGGTCGGGGAAGGTCGTGGGATGGTTGGCAACATCAAGGCAACAACTGGCATCGGTGACGGTTGCCGGCGGTGTGAACTATGGCGGGAGTGCCACACTATCTCATCGAGGAAGCTGGGCGACAGTCAGGGGCACTCAGGGTTGCACAAAGATGGCACTGTGGGGCTCAGCGGTGGCGATGGACAATGGGGGCAGCGTCAGCAGCGATAGGGTTTGAGGGTGAAGAAGATGTTGGGATAATGTTTGGTGGTGATATCGTAAATAAAACTTGACTCGACTCCAACTCAAGTCAAAAATAATAACTAACTTGTAGTAAATCCTAAAAAATAGGGGAAAATCCCATAAAATATAATACATACCATAACACCTCAATGACATGTTCTATTACTTATAGCCCATCCAAATTGCCTTATAACACATCCTAATGCATCTTTCAGCTTACAAATAATTCTACGATCAAATATATAAAAATATATATATACTATATACTTTCATATACACTGATAACTCATTTCTCACAATCTTTCCATTGTTATCATCATATACTCAAATATACTTAACCCACATCGCTCGTAACTCACGACTGGTCTCGACTCAGCACGCGATTAACTGACTGGTTCGCTAATATAAAACTCTCACTCAAGTAACGGGTTTTACAACCTTCCTACGATAGAAAAAATTTCATCCTCAAAATTTTAACCAAGGAAGTTTTAAGCTCATCCATAATCTGAAAAAATAATCTCTAAAAAGGTAAAGCTGGTTGCTCGAATATCTCCGGGTATCACTTCTTTATCTAATCTTCATGTTCCCACGTACATTCTTCAACTCCTCTTTGAGTCCATTACACTCTTATTAGGGGAACTTCTTTTCTTTGGATAATCTTCACTCTACGATTCACGATCCAAACTGCATCTTTCGGATACATTAGGCCTGGTTGTAGCCCTATCTCTTTGAAACTGACAACATGAGGTTGTCTGGGTGGTATTTCTTCAGCATTGACATATGGAAGACATTATGCACAGCTGATGGGTGAGGCGGCATGCTAGCCTGTAAGCTACTGGTCCAATGCGCTCTATCACATCAAACGGTCCAATATATCGTTGACTGAGTTTCCCTTACATCTCGAATCTCAAGTTTCCTTTAGTCGAAGAGACCTTCAGGAGAACATGATCTCCTAACGTGAAATGAACCTCATATCTACATTGATTAGCATAACTTCTCTATCCTGAGCTGACCTCATTCTCCTCCTGATCCGCATTACCACTTCCTGTGTTTGCTGGATCATCTCCAGCCCAACTATTACTGGCTCACTACCCTATACCCAACACACTAGGGATAGCATGGTGTCATTCCTATCATACTGGCTAGCTTTTCAGGCCGTATAATGCCTCGAATGGTGTCATTCCTATCGTGGCCGGATAGCTATTGTTTTACGAGAACTCCACTAGAGGCGAGTGCTCTTCCCAACTTCCTCCAAAATCCAAAATGCATGCTCAAAGCAAATCCTCTAGGATCTGTATGTTTCTCTCAGTTTGCCCATTTGTTTTAGGGTGAAAGGTTGTGCTGAACCTCTATTTAGTGCCTATAGCTTGAAAATCTTTCCAAAATCGAGACGTGAACCTCGGGTCCTTGTCTAATATAATCTCCCGTGGCACTCTCTGTAGCCTAACTATCTGGTCTCGGTATAGCGTGGCCAAAGTGGTCAGTGGGTAATCCATCATGATTGGTCTAATGTGTGTCTTCTTTGTGAGTCAATCTACTATGATCCATACTGCGTCCTTCTATAGGCGAGTCCTAGGTAAATTGACTACAAAGTCATATGTTGTGCCCTCCCACTTCCACTCTGGGGTTACCAATGGCTATAGTGTTCCACCTGGCCATACATGCTCGGCTTTCACTTGCTAGCACACTAAACATCTAGCAACTGTGTCGTATACCTCTCTCTCTTCATTCCTAGTCACCAATATCTTTGTCGAACATTGTGGTACATCTTTACTCTACCTGGATGCACTGAGCATCTCGACATGTAATCTTCATAAAGAATCATACTTTGAAGTCTGCAACACTCAGGAACAATAGGCACAGAGAGTCAACCTCTCAGTCTGACTAACATATATGTATCTTTGGTCAATTCCTAATATGTTCCCTATTCCAACAACTGCTTTAATTGTGGATCTGCTTCCTATCAATCCTAATCCACTCAAGTACACTCGGTTGAATGGTCAGTTGCGCCATCATTCCAACCAACTGTATCTAGCCCGTAGTATACTTAGTCACTGACACTACTGCGAATCATACAAAGTAAAAAACTCTTGGCTTCCTGTTCAACGCATCTACTAGTACATTTGGTTTGCCCTCGGGGTACGCTTTGTCAATCTGATAATCTGCTAACATCTCTAACCATCTTCTCTGTCTACTGTTCAAATCCTTCTATGTGAATATATATTTTAAACTCTTATGATTTGTCAAAAGTTTGAAAGATGTTCCATACACGTAGTGCCTCCATATTCTGAGTGCGAATATGACTATTGCATGCTCCAGGTAATGTGTAGGATAGTTAAACTCATGCACATTGAGCGGGCGAGATGAATAAGCTATAACCTTATCCTTCTGCATCAAAACACAACCTAGTCCAATTTTGAAGCATCTGTGTAAACTACAAAATCCTCGGGTCCCTCGAGCAATGTGAAGATAAACGCCGAAGTCAATCTCTTCTTCAATATCTTGAAACTCTGGTCCTGAATGTAGTCTTCAAAATGTCTTTTGCTCTAATCTTCAACTGGTAGTATTCTAACCTCAAATCAATCTTCGAGAAGATGACTACTGAGCTCAACTGATCAAATAGGTCATCAATGCGAGGAAGAGGGTATCTATTCTTAATAGTCACATGGTTTAGCATCGTGTAATCGATGCATAAATGCATGCTTCCATCCTTCTTCCTCACAAATAACACTAGTGCACCCCATGTGGAAACACTCGGTTTGATGAATCATTGATACAATAGTGTTTGTAACTATTCCTGTA
>JAURVB010013600.1:0-10147 GCA_033002965.1 Piper betle | reverse complement strand
CTTGTACATCATAGCATGCATGTAGGACTACGTTAGAACCCACGCATCCCATCCATGCATTTCATATTTGCATCTCCATCTTGAGACACCGAGGGCAGATCCAGGTCGGCTTAACCGAACCCAGTAGATTAGCGAACGGTTCGGTCGCCGGTGACATTTCCGGGTCGGTTCAGAGGTGAGCCGAAACGGGGTGTTACATGTTGTGTGTGATGTTCATTGAGTTTGATGCATCATTTAGTTAGCGGGCGTTAGTATTTAGTTTTGATGTGTAGGTACGGAGTAGGAGCTGACCACCTAGGTGCGATGACACGCTTGGAGCTTCTACCAGGTCCATTTAGGAATCGTCTCTATTTTATTCTCTACTCTATTGTAAGTTTGTTTTAATGCTTGCAAGACGGGTTAAGAGGTATTTTATCAGATCCCACTTAACTTGGGCTATTTAGCCGAACAGTTTTCCTGATTAATAAACCCTCGAGGATGATTTCAAAAATAAGATCCACCACACGTTGCCTTCAAGCCTATTATATAAATCTCTTCCTAGGCACATATATATATATATATATGTAATTTTTTCGAGTTTCTTTGAGACGAGAGATGAGGAAACCGACTACACGTACCATAAGCGGATGTTGTGATAGTCAAAACAGGCTCTAGATTAGTGAACGGACTGTTCCATTCTCGAGGGATCTTGACAACTCCACGTTTGAGTTCCTCACACCCAGAGAATGTGGAGGTTTATGGGTATTGTTAAGTACAGCACATGTCCGGACTTGTAGTTCAAAGGGTACTAAAGGGCCTGAGAGTACTCGACCTTAGTTCAAAGGGTACTAAAGGCGACTGCCTGAGAGTACTCGGCTTTCGTGCTCAAGGCCAGAAGAATTATGGAGGTAAGGAGAGGGCTTAGGATATGCATGTAATCCCAATGGACCAGACAAAAAGAAAAGAGAAAAATACCAAGAAAGGCATCAGTAAAGCAGACAGATCAAGATGCTACCGAGTCTGCAGCCCAGTGGCTCATCAGTAGGTGCCCTTCAGAGTGTTCGTGAGGAGTATACAATTATTTTCTTTCATATGAGAGTTTTCTCTCATAGCCAATTTGTTATAGTTATATTCTAGACTAGTAATGCTTGTTATTGACGTTTTTTATGCTCTATGTAGGTGATAATCACGAGTTAGATGTGCTAGCCTAGATGGAGGAGTACTAATGTCGCTTGCACACATGTCAGTTGATAGAGTGGTTAATATTGTGTTTATGATGTTATTACATTGAGAATGATATGATTAAATGCTAAGACATGATAATATGATGTGATTAGATGCTAAGACATGATGACATGAGATGAAATGTGAATAGATTGCACAGGTGGGTTGAGACCCAAGTTTCAGAATGAGTATACAGTAGATTAGATTATGTGTGAATAAAATTGTTGATATATGCATATATATTTATATATATATTATTTTGATAGGGTGGCCCCTAATTGCACTTTTAGGGGAGACTCTGTCCGTTTTATTTCAAAATTTTTATTGATTTTGATCATAATTGTATTAGTGTGTAAATTAGTTTGCATGTCATCCATGTAGTATCATCTTAGGATTATGTGCATTCATCCATGCATGACGAGTTACATCTTCATATTAAGACGCCGAGATTAGATCCGCACAAGTTGGATTCGGGTTAGCCGATCTAACCGGAGCCTGTAACATGTTAGTTCAGTTCATGAGCATGAACCGGATTTGGGGTATTACACACTGCGCATGAGTCAACTTTCCCTTGTCTCACATCTCATTGGAAAAAACCCGAAAAAAATTATATATACATAGGTTTGGGTAGGAATTTTTAATATAGTAGCCTCGATGATCTCATGATCTGGATCTAGGTTTTCTAAAACAAACTCGAGGGATCTCATCCTTTAAGGTTATTAATCCAAAAATTTGTACGATAAATGATACAATAAATGGAATTAGCATGGTTTAATAAGTGGACGTGTTCAGTGGTGGATTTATCGTACCCCACTCCAAAAACTAGCCCCGAAGTTTATGTGGAATGGGATATGATAAATTCACCACTCGACACATCTACTTACCTGTAAAATAAATCATAATAGAGTGAGAGAGTCAAACCAGAAGTGAGTCCTAAACGGACCTGATAGAAGCTGCAATCGTGTCCACGCGCCTAGGCAACGAGTTCTTACTCCGTATCTATACATCAAAACTAAAAGCTAACATTCGCTATGATATATTCACACATCCTAACTAACATACTCAATCATATCATGCATTTACATCAATCCACATTATTATTTTCTAGGCTATGTTGCAGTTAATTAACAATTCATACTTAATTTACTTAATTAGTTCATTATCATTTATTGCAATACAATTCAAATCATACAACTTCATTTTATTTATAACCAAAATATTTTATCATGCCAATAAATCAAATCTTAGCATGTTGTGCTAATAATTATCAATTTTAATTAATTAGGTTGAAGTTAATCATACATTGGTCGTCGGTGATCAGCGACGACTACGGTTTGTCGTGTGGTTTAGGACCCTAATTCACCACCTGGCAGCATCCGAAGTTCGATCAGGTTTAGTGGGACAAATTTAGCGAAAATTAGGCAATTTGTGAGATCCCTCAACTTAGTCCCACATCTAATACCTACTGGGAGAAGATCCTGTTTATAAGTGGGAATGGACTATAGATCTTTAACTTCCGGGGTACCCATTTTAAAGAAATGACTTAGCCCATTACGTTGCACTTTGGGCTGGATCGTTACAAATGGTATCAGAGTCAAGAATGGACTAGGGACGTTGGCTAGGCTGCCGGTCACGGGCCAAAAAGGTCGTGGGCTGGGGTTAGCAACGGGCCAAAATTAGAAACGTTGGCTAGGCTGCCGGTCACGGGCCAGGAAAGGATGTGGGCTGGGGCTAGCAACGGGCCAAGAATAGGCATTTCCGGGACGAAATTTCCTAAGGTGGGTGGATTGTGAGATCCCTCAACTTAGTCCCACATCTAATACCTACTGGGACAAGATCCTGTTTATAAGTGGGAATGGACTATAGATTTTTAACTTTCGGGGTACCCATTTTAAAGAAATGACTTAGCCCATTACGTTGCACTTTGGGCTGGGTCGTTACAAATGGTATTAGAGCCGACCTGGTTCCGTGTTAGATGGTGGGCTGGATTAGAAACGTTGGCTAGGCTGCCGATCACGGGCCAGAAAGGTCGTGGGCTGGGGCTAGCAATGGGCCAGGAATAGGCATTTCGGGGACGAAATTCCCTAAGGTGGGTGGATTGTGAGATCCCTTAACTTAGTCCCACATCTAATACCTACTGGGAGAAGATCCTGTTTATAAGTGGGAATGGACTATAGATCTTTAACTTTCGGGGTACCCATTTTAAAGAAATGACTTAGCCTATTACGTTGCACTTTGGGCAGGGTCGTTACAAATGGTATCAGAGCCGACCTAGTTCCGTGTTAGATGGTGGGTTGGATTAGAAACGTTGGCTAGGCTGCCGGTCACGGGCCAGAAAGGTCGTGGGCTGGGGCTAGCAACGGGCCAAGAATAGGCATTTCGGGGACGAAATTCCCTAAGGTGGGTGGATTGTGAGATCCCTTAATTTAGTCCCACATCTAATGCCTACTGGGAGAAGATCTTGTTTATAAGTGGGAATGGACTAGAGATCTTTAACTTTCGGGGTACCCATTTTAAAGAAATGACTTAGCCCATTACGTTGCACTTTGGGCTGGGTCGTTACAAATGGTATCAAAGCCGACCTGGTTCCGTGTTAGATGGTGGGATGGACTAGGGACGTTGGCTAGACTGCCGCTCACGGGCCAAAAAAAGGTCGTGGGCTGGGGTTAGCAACGGGCCAAGACTTGAAACGTTGGCTAGGCTACCGGTCACGAGCCAGAAAGGTTGTGGGTTGGGGCTAGCAACGGGCCAAGAATAGGCATTTCCGGGACGAAATTTCCTAAGGTGGGTGGATTGTGAGATCCCTCAACTTAGTCCCACATCTAATACCTACTGGGAGAAGATCTTGTTTATAAGTGGGAATGGACTATAGATCTTTAACTTTCGGGGTACCCATTTTAAAGAAATTACTTAGCCCATTACGTTGCACTTTGGGCTGGGAAGTTACACAATTTACTGCGAATTCCAACAGATTGGCTTTTTGGTGATTTCTAGAGGTTTTTCGATGGGTTCCAACGATTTTTCGGCTAGGTGATCAGGCTATGGGTCGGCATCAACTCGGCAAGCTTGACACAACCATAGTGATGGTAAGGGGCGATGATGGCGACAATGGTCACTAGCGGCAACGGCTGTGGTTGTCGGGGTCGGTGACGCTCGATAGAGGTCGTCAATCAGCCTTGGGCTGGCCTTAGTGGCTGTGATAGCAGAGCTAGCGGCCAGCGGCGAAATCGTTGTCAAGAGCACGGCATTAGGGAATCGTGGAGGCTGGGCGGCAGGGGGGTTGGTGGTTGTAAAACCCATGATTTGAGTCAAGGTTTTATAGTCTGAACCAGTTGGTTTAACCGTTATTTTCACTTGAACCATTCATTTTTCTCAACTCGAATTTTTCATTTTTCTCCCCGACCACTCGTTTTTTCCTCCCTGACATCTATTTATTCCACACTTCTGACATTGTCACCATCCAGCCACCACCATCCTTCTCACCCAACTTTCTTCTTCTTTTTCTTTCTTCTCCTTTCCCTAACGATCCTCACTCGAGCCCGCCACAACCTTGTTGTCATTGCTGCATGATTGACAATTAGATATGGAGTAGGAACTCACTGCCTAGGCTCAAAGACACGCTCGGGGCTTCTACCAATTCCGTTTAAGATACGTTTCCTGTTTTACGCTCTACTCTATTGTGTATTATTTTATTACTTGTAGGATAAGTTAAGTAGAATTTAATTGGATCCCACTTAACCCAGGTCATTTAATTGATCAATCTTCTAGATTAATAACCTTTGAGGATGAGATCCCTCCAGTATGTTTTCGAAAATAAGATCCACCCCAAGGTGCCTTCGGGCCTATTATATACATCTCTTAGCAAACATTTATACAAGTAGTTTTTGTGTTTTCAGTAAGAGGGAAATATTGACAACTGTGCTACGCAAGCGGGCACGTGCCAGTCGAAACCGAAAATACTGACAACTGTACGTGCTAGTCAAAGTTAGAAATACCAATAACTATACGTGCCAATTGAAGCCGGGAATACCAACAACCATATGTGCAAGTTGAAGCTGAGAATACTGACAAGCATATGTGCCACTCAAAGCCAACAACCATATGTGATAGTCGAAGCCAGAAATCTAACAACCGTACGTGCCAGTCGAAGCCAAAAATACAGACAACCGTGCTACGCTAGCGGGTATACAGAGAGGGCTTAGGATATACATGTAGTCCCAAGGGACCAGATAATGAAATGAAAAAATGCTAGGAGAGGCATCAATAGTAGCAGATTAGACCAGTGTAGTTAGAGAGGCTTTCAGTTTAGTAGATTGGCTTCAAAGAGTTCATGATATAAAAATATATATATTTTCTTTCATATGAGAGTTTGCTCTCATTGCCAGTTTGATATAGTTATATTTTTGGATTAAGTGACATTCGTTACCGACATATTTTTAGAATATATGCAAGTGAGGAGCATGAGATGGATGTGCCAGCCTGGACGGAGGAATAGTGATGTCTCTTGCATACACATGTCAGGCAATAGAATGTTAATGTTTAGTTTATATTGACATTATATTAAGAATGATGTGATGATGTGACATTTGAATACATGTGTTTTAGTAAATGTATTTAGATATTAAATAAATATAAGTATGTCCTAGAATTTGATGTGAAAAATGACTAGAATGCTCAGATGGGTTAAGACCCCAAATTCAAAATATATTATGCAACAGATTATAATCTTATGTGAATATTAATGTGTATAATATATATATATATATACATGATGACTTGAGAGGGTGACCCTTAATTGCACTATTAAGGGAGACAAAGCCCATCTTATTTTAGTAATTTTATCGATTTTCATCAGAATCATTTTGGTATGTAAATTAGTTGACATGTCATCAATGTAGTAATATGTTAAGTTTATTTTAGTGCACTCATCCATACATAGCAATTGAAATGCCGGGTCCGACACGAGTAGCACGGGGCTATTCGAGTGGTGAAACAACTGGTTGAGGCTAACACGGTGTTATAGTTGCAGGTAACGAAGTGCCGAGCATGAGTCAGGTCGGAGACCAAATAAACCTCAAGATGATCGAGACAAGTGCTGGTGACCGAGCACTTGGGCGTCGGATCATGATCGAGCATTGGTGCCGAGAACCGAGCACGAGGACTCGAGGTTGATCGCTACGTGCGGATCACGGGAGTGCCGGGAGTGCGCTGGTTCGATGCTGGGGCGTGAACGAGCATGATCGAGCGCTGCCGAGACATCGGTGCAGCGTGCTCGAGCATTGTGCGCTAGCGAGGAGTTGGCGTGAACGAGCATGATCGAGCGCTGCCGAGACATCGGTGCAGCGTGCTCGAGCATTGGGCGCTAGCGGGGTTTATGATCGAGCCATGACCGAGACATGGCGAGGTTGCGGTGCGACTCAAGTAGCGAGCATGCACGAGCGTGATCGAGTCGTGATCGGTAGCGAGGGGTCTGGCTGCACCAGCATGATCGATGGATGGAGTTGATCGGTACTAGTGGTTTATCGGTAGCAGGGGTTATCGGTGGTGCGTCTGGGACGTGCACGAGGTTTGCTGGTTTTGGTCGAGCCGAAGACTTGGGTCGAGCCAGGGGGTTGGACGTGTGGTGGTTGTAACTAACTACAAGTGCTGGACTTTGTTTGCCGATAGAGATGGGGGTGATCTTGATCGGAATCTTGGAGATAAGATTGCAACTGAATTCAGAGATAAGCATGTCCAGGGCTGGATTGAATTGAGACGTCAAGGAAGTCCAGGTTCGTGGAAGATCTTGGAGATAATCTTTTGGGAAAAGATTATGCTCGGATTACAGCTTATCTTGGAACTGAATTGTAACAACGTGGAGACTCCTTTATAAGGAGGGAGCCGACGTGAGGAAAAAAGAGGAAGAACTGCCGAGAGGGGTCTTGGTGGAGCGTCGTGGTCTTTCTTGTGGAGAAGAGAGAAACCTCATCAAGCAAAGTCGTGGAGTGCTGCAGATCAATTCCGGGAGTTGATTCTTCACGAGTTCGACGGCATAGAGTTGCTGGTCGTGGTGCTGTGATTGGAGGTACGACGTAGTTCTTCTCATAACCTAGTTTGCATTACTTGGTTGAGGGTTTTGCATGTAAACGAGTAGGTCGTGGGTGGCTGCTCGGGGTTGTGATTTGTGAGGACGATTGTGAGTGTGGGTGCTCTAGTTCTCGCTACTCTTCAGGGGAAGAGTTGAACACCGTGGGGTTTGCATGTCCATGGTGTAAGCGATCATAGGGGTGATTGCTGTATCCTTGTTTTTGTGTTTAATTCAAGGTTGGAACCGGGGTTCCGTAATTGTGGTGTTGGCGTCTGATTTTGGGTACTAGCGGCGTTCTTTGATTCCGGGAACTTGCTGCGATACCGATCAGGGGATTGGTGTCAGGATCGACATTGGGTGATCGATCAGAGTCGCTACATACTACTTGCTTGGTTTGCTATTGTGGATGTTTTGAGAATTATCTATCGGTACCGAACGATATCGTGCACTGGGCAATTTGGGTGCTGGTATTCGTGTTCGGCGTGCATCGTGATTTGCAGGAACTCAGGGGAGTGGCTTCGGGTCTCTTATAGAGATCGTCCCGCTACACGTGTAGTGGGGTTTCTGTTGCGTACTTTGAAGGGAGGCTGGTGTTTCGGGAGCGAAACACGCCGCGCGGTTTGCTGTTGGGGCGAAAAATTTTGTCCCATAGAGAGCGGCCCGTGACAGAGGTATCAGAGCCCAGTTTCGGTGAAAACTGGTCGACGAAGCATCCTGTGAAGAAGTTGCACTATAACCTTCGGGGGAGGGTTCTCCACATTTACCGGTGAGATGGATACTCGATCCACTGAAGCTCTCAGAGAGAGGGTCGCACGGCTGGAAGTGCTGGTAGGAGGGCCTACCAGTGACGGAGATGGACACACCGTCTTCGACAAATTGCAGTCTCTGACAGAAGGGTTGTGGGACTTGAACACTCGGTTTACCACTTGGGCCGAGTCCAGCCAGGTGCGAGGTGAGACGGCGGAGATGGGAGATCTCCGGGCTGCGGTTGAGGAAATGCACGCAGATGTGGCTTTGCTCAAACAAGTGTGGGTAGCGCGGCCTCAGCAGGGAATTGCTGATCGTGTGGCAGAAGAAGCCGTTCCAGGAAGGCTCAAGGTGCCCGAGCCAAAGAAGTTCGAGGGGACCAGGTCAGCCAAGGACCTGGAGAATTTCATCTGGGACATGCAGGAATACTTCACTGCTGCGAAGATTCCCGAAGATAGCCAGGTTTCGATGGCCAGTATGTTTATGACCGGTGATGCCAAGTTATGGTACAGATGTCGCGCCGAAGAGGATGAAGCAGCTGGTCGACACCGGATTGAGACTTGGGAGTTCCTAAAAAGGAGCTTCGGGAGCAATTCTTTCCAACCAACACTACATGGGTGGCGAGGTCTCGATTGCAACGGTTGAGACAGACAGGAACAGTTAGGGAGTACGTCAAAGACTTCAGCTCTTGTCTCCTCGACATCAAGAATATGTCGGAGGATGATAAGTTATTCAACTTTATCAATGGTTTGCAGACTTGGGCGCAGATAGAACTAAAGAGGCAGAAGGTACAGGATTTACCTGCAGCTTTGGTGGCAGCCGACGCACTGGTGGATATTAGGCCAGGGCCAAGCAACACAGACGTGGGTCCGGCTAAGAAACTCCAGGGTGGTCAGGGCAATCAGCGGGGTGGCATGAGGAAGCCATCCAGGAGACCGAAGAAGAAGTTTCAGAACTTCAGTGCAGGGACTCAGGACAGGAAGGTAGCTGATCTGAAGAAGTCCGGGTGTTTTCTGTGCAATGGTCCGCATCTGGCTCGAGAGTGTCCGACCAAGGGCAAGCTCAGTGCCTTGGTGGCCGAAGCAAACCATGACCAGGAGGATGCGGGTCCTTCTGCTCGAGCATCTACCCTTCAGATACTCGGGGCATTGAGAGCTGGAAGTGTAGCTTCAGGGGAGCTGATTTGATGTTTGTTCCGTGTGTAGTGAATGGGAGGAAGGTTTCAGCCTTGATAGACACTGGGGCAACCCATAGTTTTGTCTCCAAGGGGATGGCTACGGAGCTGGGGCTGAAAACCGGGACCAACACAAGTAAGATTAAGGCAGTGAACTCACAGGCGAAGCAGGTGGATGGCATTGCTAGAAGTGTCAGACTGAACCTGGGAGAATTCGAGGGCCGAGTGGATCTCATGGTCATCGAGATGGATGACTTTGGTTTGATCCTCGGCAATGCGTTTATGAGTACTGCTGGAGTGGGAGTTTTTCCACACCTGGGAGGTATACTGATCATGAGCACGGCGGGTGCAAGCTTTGTTCGTGGCAGTGGGAGGCCTTCTGGGGTCGAGGACCGCACTTTTAGTGGCGAGCACTTGTCGGCAATGCAAGTGGCTCGGGGGTGCAAGCGGGGAGCCTCGACTTATCTTGCTGTGATGAGAGAGGTCCAGCCGGATCACGTGGTGGTGGTGCCGGACGAACTGTTGGAACTGTTGGAAGGCTATTCCGATGTGATGCCAACTGAATTGCCAGACGGGTTACCTCCCAAAAGGACGATCGAACACCGGATCGAGCTGGAGCCAGGGGCAAGAGCACCAGCGAAGGCGCCATATAGGATGTCGCCTAAAGAACTCACAGAACTCAAAATCCAGCTGGGGGAGCTGCTGGATTCGGGGAAAATTCAGCCATCGACTGCACCGTATGGGGCGCCAGTTCTATTCCAGGAGAAGCACGACGGGTCGATGAGACTATGCGTCGACTACCGGGGACTGAATAAGGTGACCATCAAGAACAAGTACCCAGTTCCTTTAATTGCTGATCTGTTTGACAGGTTGAGTGGAGCGCGGGTCTTCACTAAGCTGGACCTGAGGTCAGGATACTGGCAAGTCCGGATTGCGCCGGAGGATGTGTCAAAAAC
>JAURVB010013599.1:0-12186 GCA_033002965.1 Piper betle | reverse complement strand
CCAAACGCAGCCGCGGCGCTAGGCGTGGCGATTCCGGCGTCGCGGCGGCCCGATGGTGGCCGGGGCCTGGTCGGGCCGGCAGGGCGACGTCGTCGCCGAGCTGGGCGGCGTCGGTCGACGGCCGGGCGGCGTCGACAGCAGCGGCGGTGGCGCGCGAACAGGGGCGGCGCGACACGAGGGTTTGGGCGTGGGGAGAAAAGGTCGTCGTGAAGAGGAAGAAAAGTGCTGGTGGCAATTTCGTAAATAATACTTGACTCGTCTCCGGCTCGAATCAAGTATAATAACTAAGTCGTATTAAATCCAAAAAAATTCATAAAAATCGGGAAAAAAATCCCGTAAAATCAAACAACACCACAATATTATAATGATATGCTCTATGACTAACAACCCACCCAAACTGCCCGAACGTGTCCTAACGCGGTAAACGGCCTAATACTAATTCTACGATCCACTATATATAAAAATAATAAAAAAATGACTGGCATACTCTCATATATCTGATAACTCATTCTGTTCTGCTGTGTTCATGACGTTATCATCATATACTTGGGTACGCATGACCCTCATAGCTCATACACGTGACTGGCATCGGCTCGGTACACGTGTCCTGAAACTGACTCAACTCGAAAAATAACGGTCGACCCGACCGGTTCTGAATATAAAACCCTAACTCGAATCGTGGGTTTTACAGGATCTGGTCACCCCAGAATCAACCGCCCCTATGTTGCCCTTTTTCTGGCAAGCAGCCTTCTCCTCCGACCTTGTCGACGTCATAGACACGTAAGCCTTGCCGAGCTAGTGGCAACGGTACTCCATACCATCGTCATCCCGACTGTAGCCGCCGCCAACAACAATTACAGGGAACCACTGGAATTGTGAGTATGAGTAGGGGTGGGCATCGGTCAGACAGACATCGGACAAATTTTTGTCCGCGTCTGTCCGAAATTTCATCGGACAAAACTTGTCCGACCGACTTCGGACGTCAAATTATCCGTCGGGCCCGACAATGTGCGCGGACAGTCCGAAATTACCTTATTTTCCAAAAAATTCTTGGGCACCGCCATTACCTCTGCCGCCGCCTGCCCTCCGCGGCCGCGCTCTGCGGTGCAAGCAAAACCCCTCCGTTGGAACTGTTGGAATCGACTCGGCGAGCCTGACACATCTACGACATCGACGTGCTCGGCGAAGGTAGCGGCTCGCCGAAAAATGGCTAAATCGTGGCGGTCGGTGGGGGGTGACTAAATCCGACCGGCTTGGGCGGTGATGGGCTCCGCTCTTGTCGGTGAAGGCCGTGGGAGGGTCGGCAACGTCAAAGCGGTGATTGGATGGCCGCGACGACGATTGCCGGCAGTGGAATCGATAACGCAAGAACGTCGCTAGGCGCGGTGTCGTGGAGGCCAGGCGACGGCCGAGGCGCTCGGGGCATCATGGCAATGCCGCGGCAGGGCCTGGTGGCGACGTCGGCGGCGGCGGCGGCGACGAAAAGGGGCGGCTCGGCAAGGGTTTGGACGGGGAAGAGAAAAGGGTTGGGGGGTTTGAGCGATGGCAATATCGTAAATAAGACTTGACTCGACTCGACTTGACTCCATCTCGAGTCAATAATAATAACTAACTCGAAATAAATCCTAAAAAAAATCCATAAAATATTAAAAAATTTCATAAAATAAAAAACACTACAACATCATAATGACGTGCTTTATAACTAACAACCCACCAAAATTCCTTGTAACGCATCCTAACGTGGTAACGACATAAAATTAATTTTACAATCCACTATATATAAAAAATAAAAAAATAACTGGCATACTTTTATATATTTTAATAACTTTTTTCTTTTTGTTCATGACATTATCATCATATATTTGGGTACACATGACCCTCATGTCTCGTATACACAACCAGCATCGGCTCAATACACATATTTTAAAACATACTCGACTCGAACCAATCGGTTCATAAGCATAAAACCTTGACTCAAATTGCGGTTTTTACATTATGTTTATAATGTGATATATTTTTTCGAAGATGGATCATACAAGTTTATTATTAAATGTAAATGAACAAAGTGGATGTGAAAAAGATAGCAAAAATTTGATTGCTAAAGAAGAAGAATCTATGGACAATACATTATCAAAAAAGAAAAAAATAGTATTCGGTACATGCGCCTATTTTGATAGATAATATTAGAAGAATAGAACATTTCCTATTTGTCGTTATGTGAAAAGAAGTTTGAAAAACTGAAAGTTATGAAACTACTCATTTATAAAAGCATATTGAAATGAAATATCCTAATTTCAAAATAAAGATGATATATGTAAAACCCACGATTCGAGTTAGGATTTTATATTCAGAACCGGTCGATTCAACTGTTATTTTTCTAGTTGAGTCAGTTTCAGGACACGTGTACCGAGTCGATGCCGGTCGCGTAGTATGAGCTATGAGGGTCATGCATACCCAAATATATGATGATAACGTCATGAACACAACAGAACAGAATGAGTTATCAGAATATGTGAGAGTATGCCAGTCATTTTTTTATTTTTATATATAGTGGATCATAGAATTAGTTTTAAGCCGTTTACTACGTTAGGACACGTTACGGGCAGTTTGGGTGGGTTGTTAGTCATAGAACATATCAATATAATGTTGTGATGTTTGATTATATGACGAGTTTGATGCATCATTTAGTTAGTTGGCGTTAGTATTTAGTTTTGATATGTAGGTACCGGAGTAGGAGCTCGCCGCCTAGGTGCGATGACATGCTTGGAGCTTCTACTAGGTCCGTTTACGACTCGACTCTGTTTTACGTCTTTCTATTGTATGTTTATCTTATCATTTGCAAGACGGGTTAAGTGGCATTTTATTGGATCCCACTTAACTCAGGCCATCTAGCCGAACAAATTTCCGGATTAATAACCCCTCGAGGATAAGATTTCTCGAGGATGATTTCGAAAACAAGATCCACCACAAGTTGCCTTCGGGCCTATTATATAAATCCCTACCCAGCCCTACATATATGTAGTTTTAGCGTTTTCAGTGAGACGAGAGATGGATAAACCGACTGCACGTACCATGAGTGGATGCCGCGATAATCAAAGCGGGCTCTGGATTAGTGCTAGCGGACTGTTCCATTCCCGAGGGATCCTGACAACTCCGCGTTTGAGTTCCTCACACCCGGAGAACGTGGAGGTTTACGGGTACTGTTTATTACAGCACATGTTCGGACTTGTGGTTCAAAGGGTATTAAAGGCGACTACCTGAGAGTACTCAGCCTTCGTGCTCAAGGCCAGGAGAAATATGGAGGTAAGGAGAGGGCTTAGGACAAAGTTTTACGTGAAGTACTGAAAAAGAAGTGCCGAGAGCGGCACAGTACCAGCAGCAGATCAGTAAGTTCGGGATGCTACAGGGTCTGCAGCCCAGTGGCTCCTCAGTAGTGCCCTTCAGAGTGTTCACGTGGAGTATACGATGTTTTCTTTCATATGAGAGTTTGCTCTCATAGCCAGCTTGTTATAGTTATTTTATTTTCCGGACCAGTAACACTTGTTACTGACGTGTTTTTATACTATATGTAGGTAACAATTACGAGTTGGAGGAGCCAGTTTGGACGGAGGAGCATTGTTATCGCTTGCACACATGTCAGTCAATTGAGTGTTTATATTGTGTTATGATATTATTATATGGTGTGAATAAATGTTTGAAACATGATGATGTGACGTGATTAGTTGTTAAAATATGATGTTATGACATGATGAAAAGCTAAGACATGATGACAAGAGGTGAGATGTGATCAGAGTGCGCAGCAGAAGTGTGGCGCAAGTTTTATAATGAATATACAGTATATTAGATTATGTGTGATTAAAATTGTTGATATATGTATATATATTGGTATATATTGTTTTGACAGGGTGGACCCTAATTGCACTTTTAGGGGAGATTCTGTCCGTTTTATTTAGAATTTTCATTGAGTTTGATCGTAATTGTATTGGTGTGTGTTTGAATTGCATGTCATTCATGTAGTACCATGTTAGGGTTTGTGCATTCATCCTTGCTTTGAGAGTTGTATCTTCATCTTAAGACGCCGAGATTAAATCCATATGAGTTAGGTTCGGGTTAGCCGACCTAACCGGGGTCTGTAACATACCGGTTTGGTTAACGAGCGTCAACCGGATTTGGGGTGTTACAATATAAAACATGAGTAATTAACTTTTTTGTATTTTTTATATACGTGAGCTAGATGAAGAATCAATTATTAGAATATTTTATCTTTGAAGTAAATGTAATATTGGTCTACATTTTGATGCCAATGATTATTTTAAATTTTTTATACATTGATTATCTTATGTTTGACTTTAAAAATTGAGAGCATGTTAATTAAATTGTAAGTAGTTTGATATGACGATTAATGTGAATGTATAGTTCTAAATTCCTCAATATAAGAGTGACTTTTATCCTTTTTATATGTATGTCATTTTTAGATATTTAAGATATTAAATATCAATTTTATGTATAAACTTAATTAATTTTACTGTATATTTATATTTTAAAATTTTCATAAATTATAATATTAGTCATATAAATGTTGAAGATATTATATTATTGATATAAAATATCGGACATTTGGTCGGTTCGTTCAATCGGACAAAAAATGTCCATGTTTGGTTTATTTTAATTTGGTCAGTTAAATTTGGTCGAACATGCTTCAGACGTCGGACGGGCGAACAAATTCGGACATCTGCGCCCACCCCTAAGTATGAGAGACTATTTGGTTGATAAATTATTTTGTTAATTTTTAATTTTTATAAATGTATATGTTTCTCCAAAAAGATATATTTTTTAGCTTATAAGCGACCTCTTTTGAGCTCTCAAACGAGCCCGTTTCGAGCTCCTAACCAGCTTCAATCTCTCAAACAAGCCGGTTTTGAGCTCACAAACGAGCCAGTTTCAAGCAAGCTCTTTGAATTTAATAGTTTAAGCTGTATTCGAGCTCGAGTCAAGCTCGAACAGTATAAGAAATATTCAAGTCTGATTTTGAGCATACATACTCAAAACTCGTTCAATCTTAAGTCGAATTCGAATGAACTTCAAATTATTCGAGTTGAGTTCGAGTACAAGATGAGCTCGGCTCGCTCACTTATTTAATAGCCTACAAAATGACGGCTTCTGCAAGGAAGAGCAGCAATCTCCTCGTCTCTTCATGCTGATGCAGCCAAGTTAAATAAGAAATAGGCAGCAAGGCAAGGAACAACTTTTGGCTTCTTTCAGCCGACAAAAAAAAAATTTTCAGTACAGCATATGGATCTCGATCATTTTGTAAAGATATTGTTTTAGATATATGTGTTGCATCTGTTTGTTAAATATTTTCTTCAAAGTCCTCCAATTTCGAATTTACTTCTCAATTAGTCTTTATCTTCTTCAAACATCTGCAGTTTTCAATTGACATGAAGAAAAAAGAAAAGAAATTTTGTAATTATTTTAAGAATTTGTTAAATGAGACTCCCTTAGACGTTTTTTTTCATATACGTCTAAATTGTACAAATTTATAGTTATTGTTGTGTCTTTATTTATTTTATTAAATATATCCGAATTTACCAAATTATAGATATTCGACTCTCCTTTGATTTGTTGCATTGCTAAAATTGCGAAATAGTTACTTCTAAAAATATTTATATCTTTGAGTATGATGTCAATAACACTCTTATATTTTTAAAAAATTATGATATTTTTAGGGTCTTAAATTATGTAAGAACAAGTTATTCCAGGATGGAGTGGATTCATATATAGACCAATATAAAAGTATTAAAATAGTATTATTAAACATTGAAATAGTAAGGAGTAATATTATTTTTGGATAGTATGACTGCATATTGGCCGATTCACATGAATCGCTCTTAAACCGGTTTGTTCACCCTTTTTTAAGAAAACCAATTCAATAGCCAATTCCGTCTTTCACAACAGTAAGAGTATATAAATAAATAAATAAGGTTAAGCCAATGTGTTCCGATATTAATGAACTCTAGGCCTCTCTAAAAGGTAACCTCTCTGAAAGGCAAGGGAGGCGTGCATGCGGAAATTAACCTTCTTATATGAATATGGGAGTACACACTTTGACCAAAAAAAACGGATACCTAAATAAGCGTTTGATTTTGGGCCCAAGTAATCATTAATTATGGGCTTCTAATTTGGGTCGTGTATATCTTGCCATGGGCTTGCAAAGGCCCAACGATTCACCAAAATTGGGCCAGATCTTGTGTTGAAGAAATAACGGGTCGGCCGTCATTGTGAAAGTGTCATGTTCTGTTTTAATTTGATAACATAAGGTAATGTTATGGTAGTATTTACGTGATAGAGTTTTTTCGTTGCTTTATTTTGTATAGTTGTCAGCATTTATGTCTTTACTTGCAGATACTTGTAGATTGGAGACGAGGGGAAAACATGATACTGTCGAGTGGGGCTCTTATTGGAAGTGAATTGAGAGGCCCTTTTGATGTTGCAAATTTGGCATTTTTATTGGGACTTTCCATGGAACAGGCTAAGGCTGCTCTTTCTATAAACTGCAGATTGCTCTCCGACATATTGGAGATAACTGTTGTGTCTTGTTTAGAAAAAAACAAGTAATGTATCTGTTGTGTCTTGTTATGGTAGTAGAAAGAGTTTTTTTGTTACTTTATTTTCAGTAGTTGTCAGCATTTATGTCTTAAGTTGCAGATACTTGTAGATTGAGACAAAGGGGAAAACATGATACTGTCGAGTGGGGCTCCTGTTGGAAGTGAATTGAGAGGCCCTTGTGATGTTGCAAATTTGGCATTTTTATTGGGACTTTCCATAGAACGGGCTAAGGCTGCCCTTTCTAAATCTGGAGCTAAACTAGAACGGATTTGTGTGAATACCAACTAGATCTAAATAGAATAAGTGAATGTAGAGCTAAACTGCTCTAGGAGCCGACAGCTATGCTTCGTTCTGACGAAGTGAATGGTTCAGACAATGAGAACATGTGTCATAATGAAGTGAGACAGCCAGTCCTATGCCGAATCCTCTATTTATTTTGCTCAAGGGAAAAATTTGAAGCCAGATTCCTCCAACAAGTATGCAAATATGTCACTCAGAAATGATTCAATTCTGGCACCTTCTGGCATCAACTTTGACAGGAATCCCGATGTTTCTGCTTTGCGCAATGAGGCTTCTCATATGCTGATGGAGAACATCACAAGCCCCACTCTGGATACATTAAAAGGTGAAATTGGAGTTTCAAATTCTGCTTCAAAAGGGCTGGACGTGTTGAATATATCTTCAGGCATTCATGATTTTGCATTTGCTACAGATGTAGGTGACCAAAATGCTGACGAGGAAGTTGCAGATGCTTTAGTGGATAGATCAGTAGCTAAAGATATTTGTGTCACAGGGGTTCAAAAAAATGACGGGACAGTGGGAAATAAGTCAATGACTGCAGATTTGTGTATTCCATCATTGGAACAACCTGATGCATTTGTTGAAACGGTCATCGTAGACCAGGATGCAGCCTCTTTGTTTCCATCAAAAACATTCCTAAGGAATATGCATTTTAGGAAGAAGAGACGGAAATAAAGCCCTAAAGAATAAGGTATAGGTAATTCATCAACCAATGAAAATTATTTAACTTAGTATACCTCCGGCTGGATTTTGCAGGTATCCCTGCTTTATCAATGCTGAAAATTTTGGCTATAGGATGTGTACATGTAATAGTTGAGAAATGTTCATCTAGTTGAGCTGTGGCATGCTCTTTAAACAGGAATAGAAACGCTGTTGCTAAAAGCTCATGAAGAAGTGGCAATGGCATCAGGAAAGAGAAGATTGTAATGGCACTCTAGACCTATATAATTATAATTTGGAATTTTTTTAAAACAAAGGAGCTCTTCTCTTTTATTTGCATTCTCTTTATTTTTGGATGGAGTTGTTCCTTACAATGCACCATGTTGTAATTCTTTAATCACTAAAATTTACTAAATTAAACATGTCTTTGGATCGATTGAAATTTTTTTCTACGTGGTTAGAAATGTTGGCTTCCAGGATGCTTCTCACTTTCATTTGTGTATATAAATTCAATGTTTTAATTGATGGAGAAAATAAGGAGGGACTCGGATCAAACATGACGCTCTCACTAGGCAGGGAAGACACGCAACGTCACAACTTGTCAAATTCCATATTTGTCCTTGGCAAAAGCGGCATGCCATCGAATCATCTTTTTCTATATATACTTCGTCCCCTTCTCCTCCGATCAATCATCTTCACTCAACTGTTTAGCTACCCATCCATCCATGGCTTTCCCGTCCTTCCCTCGTCTTCCATACCGTGCCCGCGCCTTCTTCTCCTTCTTCTACATGCCCCTCTGCTTCTTCGCTATACTTATCGTGGCCTTCTTTCCTGCCGGCGTTCATTCCCGCGCTATTCCGCCACCACCTCCTCCCGGCCACGGGGCGGCCGATTTCGGTTACAATGCTCCTTACAGAGGTTGACTGCTGCTGCTTTATATATGCTGTATACACGTTTGTACCCAGGACTTTGATGTTTCATTATGCGTGCCCTGCTTTTAGTTTATTTCCTGTTTTTTACTGTGTCGTGTGTAATGGATATCCATGTAGAAAATTGTGATTGCTACTAATAAACGAAGTTGATAGATTTTGTGGGTGTTTGATCTCGTTGAAGTGGAAAATATTGGATGCATTTGATTAATATGATCATGCAGCACGATGAGCAAATAAGCAATGGATGGAACTGGTATATATATCTATTGACATCCAGATATGCATCTTTTGTATATTTCTCTCTGGTGATTGAGCACCGTTGGATTGGAATGGCCAGTACCATAACAAATCCCAAATTCGGCGTTGCTCGACCTCACTCTGTTACTGGCCAAACAAATAAATAAATAAAAATGTTGGCCGGGCATCAATTGACCAACTTCTTGATCAAGAGCTTTTTGCTCACCATCCAAGCCCCCCGTATAGCTGACCATTTCCGGCCGCTCTTGAAAAATGGATATATTACGCGAGTGTCCAACTTTATCACCCAACTTCCCTATTTCCAACTACACATTCAAATTGTCATTTCTTTTTCATTTCATCTGGTAGTGAAAATTTTTCACACGAAAAAGTGGGAAATTTTTTTGCATCTCTTTAAAATCATCGCCGAGCAAAAGTAATATATTTTTCAGCAAATCAATCATCTGCTTTCTTTATTTTAGTCTTTTTCCATTTTTTTTATATATGATATTATGTGATGCATACTTTTTACAGTATTGTGTAGTACAAGAAGGTGTACCCAAGTCCATACGCTTTGGAAGCAACATTGCTAGTTGGTTTACCATAACTATTAAAGGCAGCTAGCTGAATCCCTAGAGTAGATTAGTTTTATCAGCAACCCCTTTTTCTGCTGCATTGGAACCAAGATCGGGTTTGCATAGTTTCAAACTTTCCTGCTTTATTTAATTAAAAGAAGCTAGCCGAGGTCAGAGCTTTCTTATCACGTGGCCCTTGGATTGAATAAAGGCCGATGGGCCATAGCTTAAACTACCAGGCAGGGACGAGCTCGCTGGGCGAAGGGATTTAGAAGATCGAGTCAACTTTATCTCGTTGTAGTACACGATTTGATTGAGGGCTCCTATCGTGGGAGGTCTCTAGTAAATACCTCACACCCCCTCCTCCCATAATTTTTTTGGACATAATCTGGTATGGTGAATTTCCTCACCTCGCACTAATTTAATTAAGAAGAAAAGCGCGAGTATAGTTTTCAAGAAGCACGCTTGAAGCGAGCATGAGAACGAATAGGAGTAAGATTATTAAGATTATTCTTTCTTCTTTGGCACGTAACTTCAAACTCTCGGTCTTCTAATCATGGACATGAAATAGAAACTCGTTGAACAAGATTCTTGGACATATCACCGGTTCCTGTTAACGTCCCTCATCTTATTCGTAGAAAAAGTGGTATGCCTTCTTTGGTTAAGAGAAATCCAGGGAAGAGTTTATTGGAAAGACCGGTGGAACTAGAAGAAGAATGGTTGAAAAACCCATTACCGCAATGTAGGGATTTAACCCGTTAAGGTTGTCAAAGCTTTGGTAGGGACCAAGAGTCTCTATGGTGTTATAGAAATGAGGGAATATTATACACGTTCAAATCATCTTTTCGAGAAAATGCTAAGGTTGGGAAAAAGTCAAAAAGGTATAACAAATCCTCTCATTAAACTTCCAATGGAACTAGGTCTCGAAGAATAGCTACATTACGGAAAAAATTTTCTTCTTTTCTGCTGGCCGGGCATCAAGTTGTCAATCAAGAATGCTGTTTATGTTGTCTCCCTGCCCATTTGGTTTATTAGGCGGCCCTGGTCTTAGTTTTCGAAACACACGCATACAGGGGATAAATTTTGTTTTCGTTTTTATTTTATTTTTTCTTTTATGAAATGAATGCCAAGTATTTGACTTTATAAGATAAAATTTTGTTTTCCACTCTCCATTGCACTCCCCAATATAACATAACACATCAAATTCTCTACATTAGGAGAGAAGATTGAAGTTGATTCCAACTTTGAACTGGTGTGAACACTGAATCATTCCTCATTCATTTCAGGTTTTGCCAATATCACCTCAATTTCATTCTATTCTTCATGTGTGATCTAAAGGGAGGGAAATTATTCATCAGGTTGCATTATGCTTAAAATTCATCTTTTTATGTGGACCGATTTTAAAGATAATATTATGATGACTTTTAGCAACGATAGTGCCAAAAACTTATGAATATGCACATGAAATTCTGTGGACCGATTTTAAAGATAATATTATGATGACTTTTAGCAACGATAGTGCCAAAAACTTATGAATATGCACATGAAATTCTGTCAATTAGGGATGCATAAAAGCAATCTAGGAACAATTGATGAGAAATAAGGTTGATTCAAACTCGAATTAATTTGTACCTTGAAACAGTATAAATTGGCCAGAATCATTATTTTTGCACTATTTGATTAGTTGAGAATAATAATAGAATCTCCACAATTGTCGCAGCCAGCCTCTGAGGACCCATTTAATTTGACATTAAGTATTTTGCCTTAAAAAAATATTTGATTAGGCATGCAAACGAACTGCATTCAATTAGCCATTGTGGATCCCACCATAGGAGGACTCACTGGAATAGTCCTGCCATCTCATCAAGTCAACTGGACCAGGTGAAGTAGGGTCTCCATTGGGGGAGATGGAAATGTAGATTGGACGAGAACCTTCACGCTAATCTTAATCAATGCTCACATCCCCATTCCAAAAGATTCACGTAGGTCCTCCAGCGGGCATCGAAAGGGGAGTAGTATTTATTTTAACCAAATGGGCCAGAGTTGTTGGATCATATACTTTACCCATGAGACCGTTTACAATTGCCTTGATAAGATATTAGGTGTCGAAATTGAAGAAGCCACGCCATGTTATGTTGTCTAATGAAGGGGGAAGGTCAAGGACACGATAAAAAGAGTGTCGAGAAGTAGGAGAATGCTACCATGGTTAACTAGCAAACTCTTAAGTCAGGGACTGAAAATTATTGAGACCTAATCATAAACCAAAAGCTAAGGTATAAATCACCAACCCTTATCAATAAAAAGGCAACTAAAATTGAGCTTTCATTAAAAATAAGATAATTGGCCAATGAAAATATAACAAAAATAAAACAATAAATTAAAACATTATAATTTATCTCCTGATTCAATGACAGCATATCTATAAAATCAAAATTATAAGTCTAATATCGGTTGTTCATAACGTGACATCTTTGTTAGTTTAAAATTAAAACCCCCAAAAATTCTAACTCTTTTTGAGAAATAGGTGTTTTTAAAATCCTTGAAGGAAGTTAAATAAGATTATACTTGTTTACATTTGAAACATAAGTTACAAATCAAGCATAAAATGTACAAATTAAACTACGCTCAGGCCGAAAAGCCCTAGCTTCTGACAGGCCAGGCTTGGCTAGAGAGCCCAAATCCTAACCTAGGCCCAACTTACTGGAACTGAGCCGAATTCATGGGTCTGGCTCGAGTGGCTTGATCGGGCCATGAAAGGGTCAAGCTAGGCCGTTCCACGCCCTTGCATAGCCTAACTAATCTAACGCAATTTGGATCTCTCTCATATATATATATATATATATATATATATATATATATATGAGGGCGTGTGCTGC
>JAURVB010013598.1:0-109851 GCA_033002965.1 Piper betle | reverse complement strand
GGTAGCTGGGCGCGGTACCGGGACTGGGTGCGTGCGATACTTGCAGGCGTGCGGTCCGAGGCCGCTGTGCACCACAGCACGTTGGGGTGCAGAGGTGGTGTTGGCTGGTGTTTCCAGGGAGGGAAACACGCCGCACAGTGGCAGTTTGGGCGAAAAATTTATCCCCTAAACTGACCCCTGTGACAGTAGCCTTGATATAGACTTTAAACCAACCGATGATACCTTGAAAGTAAAAAGTGATTTTGCTCATTAAACATGTGTGTAACCACTTTTCGAATCATAGAATAATAAATTAACACAAATTTTAATAAATTTTCAACGGTGGGGAGAAATTTTTTCCAGACAAATTGGCACTTATGTTTTTAACATCATTAAAAGCTACTTCTACTTTTTTTCCGTGGAACTCTGCAAATGGAGTAAGACATCGAACAAAACTGTATATAATGAGATTTGAAATTGAACATATTACTTTGACTCATCAATTTTCATGCTATTGGGTTTTTTTTTTCAAGCTAAACGAAATCAATAGTTAAAATGCTTACATAGCAAGAGGAAGCAAAGTCCTAGAATTCATGTTCAATTATCACTGGGGTTTGGGTTTAACAACTTTGAACTTCTGTTTCACCATAAACCTGGTAGGAGGACCAAGGCATGGCCATTGCTCACTTTCCCTCCCATAAGGCATCTTCTCATCCTTTTTCTTCTCTTCCTCTTTTTTCTCATCTTTCTTCTTTGCCTGGGGCAACTTCTTGCTCGGCTCCTCAACATTTGAGACGATGAGCAAAAGGATCTTCTTCACCACAGGTCCAGCAAATGGCAACCGGCGGATGGCACCAGCCATTGCTTCCAATGGCCGCTCCACTGAGAGCTCCTCCGCGAGCTGCCTCACCCCGGCAGCAATCGAAGTACCCAGAACATGGCCACCTGATAGCTCCGCCGGGGGAGGCCTGCAAGAGAATACCAACCGTTCGACCAGCGCCTGCTTCATGATGGAAGACTTTATTTGATCTTCAATGGCATCCAACAAATAATCCACTATATCCTTTCTGCAAGACCCTGATGATCTGTTTATGCTGTCCATTGCAGAGAAAACGATTCCCATGAATGCTTGGTCCACCAAGGACTCTGGGGGCGGTTCCTTGCTGTCAATCAGAACTTGCCTGAGAAGATCTCTGCTCAGCGATGGGGCCGGGAAGGCAGAAATTATAGCCTGAATAATAGCTTCCAAGCTATCATTGTTGGACGACTCTTCCATTGCAGTGGAACTCTCTAACCTCTCCCCTGCATCCATAAGCGCATCTCTTAGCACTTTGTCTATTTTGGATTCCATTTCTGGATATGGTGTTTGATAATTCATCTCCAGCCGATCACGGATCGCTCCGTGGGCTTGAGGAGAAGAAGACCCTCCAATATTTTCTTCAATAGTAAGATTATTTTGGGAGGTCATGCCCATCATGAGAATCACGTCGGGAGAAAAGAAGCAAGCGAATTCTTCAACGTCGATGCTTCTTTCAGACGTCTGATTTACGGAGAGATTGATCAGGTGATTCATACACGATCTCATCAAAGAACTGTACTGCTCGGTAGGAAAGGGCTTACTGTGAAAAACAAGTCGGTGTACGATGATCTCGGCCATGGAAGAGTCGGGAGGCATTTGGGAGAGAACATTCATGGCGTCTTTGAGAGGGCATAAATTGTCTCTTCCTTTCCTCACCCTCATGATCGCACGCTTGACGACCTCGATCGAGCCGGTCCCTCATTGAAGGGATCGCTTCTCGACCCAAGCTCACAAACCTTTTCACCTCATCTCTGGTGTGTGCGCCGCCGCCAGGCCATCGGTCTGCCGCGGCAGCGACAGCTGCCCCCGCCGCCTCCGCAGAAGGATAGCCCTCCGCCAGCTCCAAGATGGCACCGGCGAAAACTTGCTTGTATGCATCAAGGCACTCCCTCTCCAGTGGCCTCAGTGCAGTGGATAGAAGCAGGCGCTGGACGAGTGTAGCTCTGATCATGTCATCATCCGAAGTAGCATTGATGATGGCCGACACAACCAGCCCTTCCAAGCAGTCAGAAGTAGAGCTGGCGACTACTTTTTTGCAGGCATCGTCAATGATCTTCGCAAAGAGCTTATCAGCCTGCAGTGTCAAGGTCGAAGAAGAAGGAGGAGGAGGAGGCGCAAGCAGGAGCAGCTCAAGCAAGTCTCGTTTAGCAGAGAAACCAAGATGAGGAGGGAGGGAGTAGTGGTCGATGACTTTGGAGAAGAGGTGAGCTTGAGGGCTGAGGAAGCAGCTTTGGATGCGGTGGTCGGCGATGGTGAGAGCTTGTTGGATGGCTTGGTCGGGGGACAAGAGACGGGTGGAGGGAGTGTAGGGAGGTTGGAGGAGTCGTCGTTTCGATGCGGCGATGCGCGAGGGGTCGGGAGGGGAATCGTCGAGAGAACTTTTGAGAGCTTGGAATGTGGACTCCCGGTTGTAGAAGCTCGGCGGCCCCCGGTCCCGTACCAGGCGAAGGACGATGTCGCTCAAGTGGTCGGCCATGATCTCTTCTCTTCTCTTCGGATCTGATCTCAGTTGGTTTGAGGGAGAGAAGCGGAAGGGAACGGTTTGAAATACAAGAAGTAAATGATGTATATATTGTATTAAATGTTAAATATAGTAAAGTTACGGATCAACACTAGGGTTGCTAATTAAGCGAGCCAACTCGTGAGCATTTAGTATTCGGCTCGGCTTGACTTGACTCGAACTCGAATCTTACAAGCCGAGCTTCGAGCAAGGTCGTGTTCGACTCGACTCGACTCAGTTATAACTCGAACTTGACTCGATAAAATAATATAATAATATAGTCTTTATATTATATATATATATATATATATATATATGAAATATAATAACAAAGAAGCAAGATAGTTGAGATGGTAAGTATTCACTTTGATAACTTCAAGGTTGTGGGTTCAAACCACATTGCCGAGCTTTAAGTATATTCAAACCACAACTTTAAGTATATTCGAGTTCGAACACATGTTAAGCTCGGCTCGCTCGCTCAATTAGTACCCTAATCAACACGTCTTATTTTTTTATTTTTTTATGTCTTATTATTGTTATTTTTTATTTTCCCTTCCTTCACCTAATCCCCCTTCATGCCGGGACCATTTCATGGTCAAATACAAGATGCATATCCATTCAAGATCACCGGCGTCCACATGCATCTCCTTCTTTAGCCGGGAAACAAACAAAAATGTTTTACGTTTGTACCAATTTTTGAAGTGAATAAACTCCTCAATCAGAATTTTTTCTCATGTCATTGAATTCAGAAGGGCACTAGGTGAGATTAAATTGTTGGAAATAATAAACTTTTCGATTAATAGGTTATCCTTTAATTATTTTCTTCCCTTAATAGGTTATCCTTTAATTATTCTCTTCCATTAATAGGTTATCCTTTAATTGTTCAAGTGTTAATTATATAACATGCCTTTACATTTTCTTTTAGTCTTCATAAATAAAATTATAAGATATTATTTGTATCGTGACTCAATAAAAAAGTTGACTATTACTCCACAATCTCTTGTTTTATATGTTTCATTTTATTCTAGTAAGTGCCTTGCTTCATTATTCTATTCACGTCATCAATTTTATTTGCATGCCTTTCATTTATTCACAATACATTATTTAATATAGATGTACTTGTTTTCTTCCCCCAAAACAAATTATTTATTTTATGTATGGAAAATAAATAGAACATTCTTGATCGTCTCTCTTCCAACTTGTCGCATCCTCTGACATATTTCCGTCTACCATGCTTCTTGATAGACATAGAAGAGATATATCTCGTCTCTTTCACTCCAAATTCACAACATCACCTTCTCTTAGATCAATCAACATTGCCTAACATTTCGCCCCTCTAAACCTTCGTTCATAATGTCAAATTCTTTAATGAATTGCAAGAGAGTTCCTTTCACTCTCTTCAATTCTTATAAAATCTTCTTTAATTCTTCAAAGCACCTTCATAATGTAATTTTATGTATCTTAATTCGAAGTTGCATCTAATCAAATATAACATGACTCACATTTCACATATCTTTTCTCAAACTTAACTTAACTCTATACCAGTGTGTTGGAGGCAATGATAAAACTAATGAGCTTGATAATAACAATTAAATATGAGGACAATATGTTTTTTTAAGAAGATCTTCATGAAATATAAATTAAACACCATTACACCTAACAGTGAATTCACTACGAAGTTTAACTTGTGAGTCTTAATTTTACATAAAAACTCAAATACTTATTTATACATTTTGAGAACCCTTTCACATTCTTCGATATTGGTAAGTTCCTCTATTTCAAACCCGTTAACCTCATTCACGTTCAACGTTACCTCTTCAAATTTTCAAGCCTCTTTACTTACCAAAATGATAATTATATTAAATTAAGTTTAATTTCTAACACAAACGATAGAAAGGGGACTGGAGAGCCAAGACAGACACATCCTGCCAATGGAGTTCTTGAGGGACTGCCACGAGATCTGTCTTCCCCAGACGTCCAATACTTCATCACCTTTGGACTGCTTAAGCAGTTGGACGGCTTGGATTGCTTTGGCGCTGATTCTTCCCCTCTGCAACGGTTTCCTGTTCTTGCCCCTGTCCTGCATGGTAGGAGACAGCTTACAGTAGCCTCTCTGGAACTGAGGTGTCTTGAAACCCAGTTCGATATGGATCAGGCAATGGGGTTTGGAACAAGAATTCATTGCAAGAAATCAGAAGACACTGACCCCAGCTTTTGGTAACCTACGTCAATGAAAAGCTCAGGCAGTAGGATTATATAAGAATGAAGCTCTCTTGAAATCAATCTTTCTAAGGGACAGTCCCTTACCTCAGTTCTGAGGGAACAATTCAGAAAATTTATGTTGATCGTGCAATTGAAATCAATGTTGCAGACAATTACACTAAATTATATATGCAGTTAGAATAAAAATGAAAATAATATACGGGTCACAACTCACACACGAAGGGATACAAGTTCAATTAACATGTACTAAATCCAACGACAATACCGAGCCAGTAGCATAACCTTTTCAAGTCCGGAGATTTTTTTAGCATCAAACAATACACAATAGGGAATGTGACTTCTGACACATGTGCAAGCAGTTCAGATATAAGAGGATGCAAGGTAAGCCTGTGAGTACATCACTACACGCCACCATGTTTGCTGAAAGGCCCCATCGAGTAAAAATAAGCCTTGCTCAAAGATAGACCATTCCCAATACAGAAATCAATTTTGCATTACTCTACTACAGTCAACAACTATTAATTGAAACATTAAAAGCCCATACAATAAGATACAGCCAATAAAGATGAGACGAGGAGCTTCACCCTTTCCCTGTTACCAATTTTGATTTCTTTTCTTCTACTCTCTGCTTTTTCTTTATAATCAAGAACTAGCAAACTTATAAATTTCCGTATGACAGAAATTCAAGCGCACCAAATGGGCCCTCACCTACTATTGGCCCAATTTTCCAAACAATCAATTTGACTCAATGTTCTAATGAGCAATAAATAAACTAAAATTTCTACTCACAATGTCATCGTAATGAACAATGAAGCAATTTACTATTGAAAGAAGAACCCACTGAGAGCCATGCACATAACAATTACACGCACACAAATTATATCTAAAGGCACAATATTTATAAGAAAAAAATTATTTTAATAATTTCGTAATAAAAAATTAACAATTCCATTATATGATTTGAAACCATCTACTTTTTATCTCTTATGGAAATGAAAATTCTAGTCTCCGAAAATTTATAAAAGTGGGCCATGAGAGCAATGACATGACCCTGCAACCACTTCACTTGCGCCGGCCATGGGTCGCTGACGAAGTTGCCGGTGCCCGTTTTAAATAACTAGTCAATTAGTTTGCATTTGGCCCTTGGTGATTTGGGGCCTTGTGAAGTGGGAATAGATTGGGGATAAGTGGGAGACATTTTTAATGGGTTTTAGTTTGTGGGGTGCTCTCAACCGGCAGATTAAGGTTTCTCAATTTTATAAAATAAACTTTAATGGAAACTGGGTGAGTGTCGTGCCATGTAGTTGAAAGTTTTTACTCTAAAATTTTATTTATTTATTTTTTGTTGTAAATATTTATTATCATAACCTTATTGATTATGTTTATCATTTTTAAAAAAATTAATATATTTTTTATTTCTTTATTAGTCAACATTCATCAATTTATTAATTTTAAAATTCACATACTTAAAAATTATTAAACTTAAAACAGTGTATGGCTTTAGATAATTTATATGGACAAATCCAAGTGTAAATATTTACATATTTATTAATAAGAATCAAAAGATAATATTATAAAATAGATCCCAAATATAAAAAGTAACTAATACTTTTATTAATACAAAATAAAGAGTTTTGATGTAAAATACTTACACATGAGGGAACCGGATGAAAAGCCTTCGATTTTATATATTCTTACATAGAGTATAATATATATATATATATATATATATATATATATATAATAACAATAATGTAACTATCCTTTTTTAATAGTTGCATTCTTATGCTTTTTGATGTTTTACGTGATTTACACGAATAATGTTTTGCATAAATAAATAAAAATTATTTAAAACTAGGGAAAACTATATTCTAGTTCTAGTTTTTTAGGACAAATCGGATTTACATTGATTGGAGGGAACAAATGATATAGTTTTAAAGTTTATAATAATTTTAAATTCTTACTCAAGTAAACATTTTATATTTAAATAGATACTAAAAGAGAATAATGAAACATTTAAAAAAAACTGATGTACATAAATATATATAGAACATAAATTCCAACTACATACTGATCAATTGCTTGGAAAAAAAGCTACATAATAAATCAAACAAAATTAGGAATCAAACTAAAGGACGTTGTGGCTTCAAGAAGCAGCTGTCATATTTCAAGAAGACGACGATTGAAAGAACACATTAAAAATACCTCTTTCAAAGGACAAATTCGAATATCGTTTATCTTAATTTTTTAAAATAAAAATACGATAAAAATACCTCTCACAATAGAAGATCACTACTTCAAACCCGACTAACCACAATTTTTAATTTTTTATTAATAAGAATATGTATTAAATTAATATAAGTTATTTTATTATTCAATGAAAATTTATATATAAAATTAAAATTTATCTTGCTTAGTATTAATAAAAAAGGAACTCAATACTGGTCTGAGATTAAAAGTCAGAAAATCAACTAATCAAAATATAAAAAAATTTAAAAATACAATAAAAATATCTCATATAAAGGGTCACGAATTTGAATCTCACTATTCTCAATTTTTAAAAATAAAAATAAAAATAGCATAAATCTCGTTAACCTCAATTTCTTAAAAAATTAAAAAAAACCTTCTAGGGTTAAAGGTTACAGATTCGAACGCTACTAAACTCAACTTCAAACAAAAGGTTGTCTTTCGTTCTAATAGGATATATAATTAAAATCAATCATAATTCATATTTAAAATCGGTCGTGGATGATATTAATGCCTTGCATTGGAGATCTGTTTGATTGCCGCATATTGATGATAATGCATTGGCGATCTATTTAATTACAACATATTGATTTATCTATTTGCATTGGTGATCTATTTAATTGCATTTTATGTTTTTATGTTATGAGTTGTCAACTAAATCGATTCCTAACCGATTTTTTATGAATCGGTATGATTCAATGACTCCCTCGAAAATCAATTCTGATTCTAATTCCGATTTTTATAACTATGCTATTGGCTAAACTTTCCAAACAATCAATTTAAATCAATGTTCTAAAGAGCAATAAACTAAAATTTCCACTCATAATGTCATCATAATGAACAATGAAGCAATTTACTATTGAAATAAGAACCCGGTGAGAGCCATGCACATAACAATTACACACAGATAAATTCAAGCTAAAAACACAATATTTATAGAAAGAAATTATTCTAATAATTTCACAGTAAAAAATTGACAATTCCATTCTACAATTTAAAACCATCTACTTTTTATCTCTTATGGAAATGACAATTCTAGTCTTTGGAAAATTTATAAAATGGGGCCATGACAACAATGACATGACCCTGCAAACCACTGCGCTTGCGCTGGCCATGGGTCGCCGACGAAGTTGCCGGCGCCCATTTAAAATAATTAGTCAATCGGTTTGCACGCGGCCATTGCAAAAGAGAAGCGGTGATTTGGGGCCTTGGAAAGGTAAAGTGGGAATAGATTGGGGATCAGTGAGAGACGTTTTTAGTGGGTATTACTTGGTGGGTTGCCGCAAATTGAGGTTTCTTAATTTTATAAAATAAAATTTAACGGAAACTAGGCGAGTGTCGTGCCATATAGTTGAAAGTTTTTACTCTAATATTTTATTTATTTATTTTTTGTTGTGACAATTTATTATCATAACCTTATTGATTATGTTTATCATTTTTTAAAAATTAATATATTATTTTTATTTCTTAATTAGTTAGCATTCATGAATTTATTAAATTTAAAATTCACATACTTAAAAATTATTAAACTTAAAATAGTGCATGACTTTAGTTAATTTATATACACAACTCCAAGTGTTAAATATTTACATATTTATTAATAAGAAGCAAAAGATAATATTATAAGATAGATCCCAAATATAATAAGTAACTAATACTTTTATTAATAAAAATAAAGAGTTTTAATGTAAAATACTTACACATGAGGGAACCGGATGAAAAACCTTTGGATTATATATATATTATATATATATATAATAATATAATAATAATCAACTATCTTTTTAATACTTGCATTCTTATGCTTTTTGATATTTTACGTGATTTACAAGAATAATGTTTTGCATAAATAAATAATATATATTATTTAAAACTAGGGAAAACTATATTCTAGTTCTAGTTTTTTAGGACAAATCGGATTTATTATGATTGGAGGGAACAAATGATATAGTTTTAAAGTTTATAATAATTTTAAATTATTACTCAAGTAAACATTTTATATTCAAAATAAATACTAACAGAGAATAATGAAACATTTTAAAAAACTGATGTACATAAATATATATAGAACATAAATTTCAACTACATAATGATCAATTGCTTGGAAAAAAGCTACATAATAAATCAAACAAAATTAGGAATCAAACAAAAGGACGTTGTGGCTTCAAGAAGAAGTGGTCGTAATTTCAAGAAGACGATGAGTGAGAGAATATATTAAAAATACTTCTTGCAAAGGGTCACAAATTCGTATATCGTTTACCTTAATTTTTAAAATAAAAAAATACGATAAAAATACCTTTCACAATAAAAGATCACTACTTCAAACCCGATTAACTACAACTTTTATCTTTTTATTAGTAAGAATATGTATTAAATTAATATAAGTTATTTTATTATTCAATGAAAGTTTATATAAAAAATTAAAATTTATCTTGCTTAGTATTAATAAAAAAAGAACTTAATACTGGTCTGAGATTAAAAGTAAGAGAATCAACTAATCAAAATATTAAAAAAAATTTAAAAATACAATAAAAATATCTCTTAAAAAGGTCACAAGTTTAAATCTCACTATTTTCAAGTTTTTTAAAAAAAATAAAAATAACATGAATCTCGCTAACTTCAATTTCTTAAAAAATTAAAAAAACCTTTTAGGGTTAATGGTTACGGATTCGAACGCTACTAAACTCAACTTCAGACAAAAGGTTGTCTTTCATTCAAATAGGATATATAATTAAAATCAATCATAATCTATATTTAAAATATTAAATTATTATAATTAATCTCGTTATTTAAGTGAGAGTTTATTGAGTATAAGTAGCGCCATCCTGCCTAGTTATCATGAACACAAATAAATCACTTGTGGAAAGCGCGAAGGCTAACTTCCTTTCCGCCCTTTGGCCCTCCTCCTCGACGCCCCTTCCCTTCTTTCCTACATCCTCCACTTTTATCCCACGACAGCCGGCCGTGGCCTTTGACAAGTGCCGATCACGATCTCCGATGAACGCTGGGAGATAAGTTAATAGGATTGTATTGTTGCATGTGCAGCTAAACTCCCGTCTGAGACGCATTTTTTCATGTTAGGTTCACAACCTACACCATTGAAGCTGCGTAACTATGATAGTACATCAAAGAAGTCTTCCCCTCCTAATCGGCTTGGAGAGCTCCATAAATGTAGGAATCAAGGATGTGGGAAAAGCTTCAACAAGATCAAAAATTGGGTACTGCCTGTGAGTACCATAAAGGTCCTATTGTCTAGAGGTTGTAGCCGCATAGTTTAAAACTCCTCGAGTTACACCAAAACTCTCAATTCCACTCTATAGTTTTACCATTGATTCCCTAATTCAAGTAACAAAAGCTTTCAAAACATAGTATCTTTCTTCGTAATTAGCTAAATCAATATTTTAAGTAATGTAAATCATATATTTATTAATTTTAAATGTCAAAAAATTAATATAAATACATTTTATATAATGTTTATTTACATAATTATAGATTTAATATAAATGACTTATGTTTGGTTATAAAATGAAAAATCTTAAGTTAAATAATAATTAATTTAATTATCTTAATAAATTGAATGATATATGATTATTTTAATATGATAATATTTAATTCAGAGGCACGAGTTGTGTGTGACTCTAGATCTTTCAAGATCTCTAAATTAAAGTGGCTATGACAAAATTATCATCGAGGTTAGGCTTAAAGTCGCTCACGCTCAATTACCCGTTAGCGGAGTTTAGAGCTCAGTTTTTTCTGTCACGATGTTTGCTTAAACTTTGAACTCCTCAAGTCTACACGTATATTTTGATCAACATATGTTCAAAAAATCGTTCTAAAGATACGTTCATATTTAGTTTTCTTGTTGACAGTGTGTTAATTTGGTTTTTTATTTTGCACCATGCATGAATAAGGTAAATCTTCATTTAGTATCGATCTACGCTTTATCAGGTTTACAATTCTGGAGTTGTTTTGCATATTGTAAGTTGTTCTTACAATTAACTATACTTCAACGGCTTGTCTCATTTGTTATAGTTTCTCTTACAGATAAACGAGGAAAAGAATGTTATTTTGCATATCGCAAAGTCCATTTTGATATCAATATCGGAGGTCACCGAAGTAGTTGTCGACATAGAAACAGAGCATGAGAATTTCATGGACATAGGATGTTTCCTCCATCGAACATCCCCCGCAGTAATGGAGTTGCAAACAACCGCTCATTCACCACCGAATGTGGTGGAAATCCTGAACTCTCTTTCCAAGAATGTAGAATCGGCAAAAGAACTTGTAACGCAATTCAAGACCATGGACATCTCAACCGCAAGTCTAGGTGTGAAAGACATATTAGGAGAGTTAGAAAGCCTGATTAGAAACATTGGAGAAGGTATAAATTTGATACCATCTTCAACATTTAAATGCGAAGTAATCAACAATATGAGACAGAAGATGGTGGTGAGTACTCGGAGGTTAAAATACAAAAGGAAGAACATGAGGAGGTGATAGAAGCTGATCTTTATGAAGTGCATGCTGATTCTTCAAGGGATAATTCATCGTCATTTGTTGATACACAATACAATGAAATGCCCCGTTTAATGGATTTCTTAAGAGGGATGAGCTTTGGAAGGCAAAGAAGTTATGGAAACAGCAGCAAGTCCTTGAAAACTCTGCCACAGGTAGCAGAGTACATGGAACCGCTATATGAAACCTTCTTCTGCCCATTAACCAAGAAAATAATGGAAGATCCTGTCACAATCGGAAGTGGAGTCACATATGAAAGGAAGGCAATAACTGAGTGGTTCAACAAATGTGAAGAAGGGTCACAGGATATTGTTTGTCCATTAACCGGATATAAATTAGAAAGTCGAACTGTAAACAGTAATCTAGCTCTCAAGATCACTATCGATGAATGGAAGGAAAGGAATGAAGCTACAAGAATAAAGGTGGTCAGAGCTGCTTTGTCACTTGCTAGTTCAGAGAGTATGATAAGAGAGGCACTGAAAGACTTGCTGCATCTTGGCAGGAAGAAGTATAATAAGGTGCAGATAAGAAATGTTGGCATAATTCCCTTACTGGTTCAGCTTATGGAACATGAAGTAAGGAAAGTGAGGTGTGAAGCTATAGAGACACTACAGCTGCTCGTCGAGGAGGACGAAGAAAGCAAGGTACACTGAATAAGAAAATGTATACTTTCATTCAATTCATTGTATTTCAATAAAAATCTAAAGTGATCATGCGTTTCAGGAAATAATTGCCCAAACTAATGCAATTTCCACAACAGTCAAGATGGTGTCAGGTGAATACCCGCCAGAAAAAAATTTGGCGTTGTCATTTTTACAAGAGCTTTCCAAATCAGCTCAATTTTGTGAGAAAATAGGATCGATGCCTGGGGCAATTTTACTTCTAATCACTCTTAAGTACAGCAAAACTGCTGATGCTTTTGCGGCAGAGAAAGCGGATGAAGCTCTGAAGAACTTGGAGAAGTGCTCAAAAAACGTCAAGATCATGGCAGAGAATGGCCTCTTGGAGCCTCTACTTAACCATCTTGTTGAAGGTAATCTCTTGCTTTTGGTGTGTTGCTTCTTCGAATTTTTTTAAGAATAGGAGATTCAGAGAAAAGTTTTTCTAACACAACATGTTACTTTTCTTGTCTGTGTAACATGAACAGGATCAGAGGAAGTGCAGATGGAGATGGTGAGCTACTTGGGAGAGACTGTCCTTGGGCCAGAAACACAAACATATGTGGCTAAAAGAGCTTCTACTTCTCTAATCAAAATGGTTCACAATGGCAACACTTATTTGCGAAAGGCTGCATTCAAAGCTCTGGTGCATATTTCATCTTACCACTCCAACTGCAAACTGCTGGTTGAAGCAGGCATTGTACCAATCATGATAGAAGAGATGTTCACGAGGAAAATATACAATGAGCCCATGGATTCCAAGGAGGAATCAGCTGCAATCCTTTCTAACATACTTGAGTCGGGAACTGATCCTCAGACAGTCCAGGTCAACTCACATGGGCACACTTTGGCATCTGATTATGTTATATATAACATGGTCCACTTGCTAAAGAACTCAACGCCTGATGAAGCTAACTTACACCTCACCAAAATTCTTCTTTGCCTTAGTAAATATACCAAGGCAATGCCCAGAGTTGTATCAGTCATCAAAGAGGTTGATGCTAGCTACAAGCTTATTGAACTCATAGATTCTGATAAAGATAATCTTGCAGTGGGATCAACAAAACTACTCATCAATCTGACACCTAACATGGGCCACACAATAGCAGACAAGCTGTGCAAGACAATGGGGCAACCCGAGAGCTTAGTTAAGAGGCTAGACACAAATAGCATTAAGGAGAAGCATGCAGTATGGGCAAGTTTCTTAGCTAAGCTTCCTCACCAAAATCTTACACTGAACATGGCTCTTCTACAGTGTAACACAGTCCCCTTGATTATACAAAAGATACATGACATTGAAAGAGGCGAGACAAGAACAGGCAGGTTCAAATCAGCTTACCTTGAAGGAATAGCAGGGATACTAGTTAGATTCACCGCCACTTTATATGATGCTCAAATACTGGTCACGGCTAGAGCCAACAACCTGGCCTCGGTCTTCACAGAGCTGCTTATGAGAACAGGAAGCGATGAGGTCCAAAGACTAGCTGCAACTGGGTTAGAAAATCTATCATCAGAATCCATTCATCTCTCCAGACCACCTCAAGTGAAAACACCCAAGTACAGTAAAATCTTCCCCAAGTGCTTCATACCAGTGAAAACAAAAGAAAAGAAGATCCAGTTGTGCCCAGTTCACAGAGGGCAATGCTCCTCACAAACAACCTTTTGTTTGCTTGATTCAAAGGCTATAGAGAAGCTTTTGTCTTGTCTAGATCATGAGAACCCGGAGGTGGTGGAGGCATCTTTGTCAGCTATATGCACATTGTTGGATGACAATGTGGATGTGGACAAGAGTGTGAGTGTGCTTAGTGAGGTGAACACCATGCAACATGTGCTAAATGTTTTGAAGGAGCACAGACAGGAAGGGGTCTGGCAGAAGTCATTCTGGGTGATTGAGAAATTCATAGCAAAGGGGGACAAGTCCATTAGTGATATATCTAATGACAGGTTGTTGCCTGCTACCTTGGTCAGTGCTTTCCACCATGGAGAAGGCAGCACCAAAGAGATGGCTGAGAAGATATTGAGATACCTGAACAAGATGCCTAATTTCTCAAGCAACGTCGGTTTTAGAAGCTAGCAGAACCAGAAGCAGAGGTTTAAGTTCGACACAAACAAAAATATATTTGTAATTACGACATACATACTTCTGTACACGCTGCACAACAAACATTTTTTGACATCTTTCTTCATTTTCTTTTGTATATGTTGTCTATGGATTTCTGGTCATTCATGCGAATATACACAATACAAGTATGGATCACTATTACTATTATCATCATCTACCTAATTCCAAATAATTGAGGCCAAAATGTAGATCTATTGCACCATCCTTTCAATCACAGATCAGTAGCAGTAGCAGTCTTAATGTTTAAATCGTTGATTTCATCCAGTTTTGGGATAAAACGTAAACGCAACAAAGTTGATCTTTTTTAAATTTTATTTTATTTTTTAAAAATAGAATTAAAAATACTGTAAACGGGTATATGGCCAAATATGAGAACCCGATTACCCGAGAACGATAAACCCTGCAACGCCGGTGCGAAGATGCTCCGCGGCGCCGCCTACGGCCACGGCGGCGGCAGCTTCGGCGAATTCCTCCGGCGTCTCCGTCGCCCCACGGACCCTCCTTCTACTTCCGCGCCGGCGCCCCTCTCCAACTTCCCCTCCCCGGGCGACGCGACGGCCCACGCGCTCTCCAAGCACGCCACCCCGCCCCTGTCCCCCCGCCGAGAACCAAGCTGCCACCGCTGCCGGCGCTTCCGCACTCCGGAAAAGATAGCTCCTTTATGTCGCTCCTGCGTGCCCTCGACGCCAGCGGCGGCCACGATCTCGAGAAAACGCTGGCCTTGCCGGCGCCGACCTGCTGACCCCCAAGGAGCAGACCGTCCTCCTCCGGCAGCGGCGGGACTGGCGCTCCGCCGTCCGTGTGCTCCGGTGGTTGAGGTCGCAGCAGGAGTCCTCGTACGCCCCCAACGCCATTCACTACAACGTCGTGCTCCGTGCCCTCGGCCGGGCACAGCGCTGGGACGAGCTCCGGCTGTGCTGGATCGAGATGGCGGCCGACGGCGTCGTTCCGACCAAAAACACCTACTCGATGCTCGTCGACGTTTACGCCAAGGCGGGGCTGGTTGGGGAGGCGCTGCTCTGGATCAAGCACATGAGGGCCAGGGGCATCTTCCTCGGCAAGGTGACGACGAGCACCGTTATCCGGGTGTTGAAGGAAGCTCAAGAGTTTGACCGTGCCCACCACTTCTACACCGACTGGCTCGCCGGAGAAGTTCGATTGCAGAATCTTGAATTGGGGGAGAAGGACGGCGACTTGGTGACTGGTTTGATATCGGCGAAGCATTTCCTCTCGACCGAGCTGTTCAAAGCCAGCAGGCGGCCGGGGTCGGCTTCGGCGGACTTGGCCGGAGAAGATGGTGCAGTCCGGGGGCCGAGGCTAGCTGCGACATACAATGCTTTGATTGATCTTTATGGCAAGGCCGGGCGGTTGAAGGAAGCGGTGTTGCACCTGATACGGTAGCATTCAACACCATGATTCATGTTTGTGGTTCTAATGGGCAGTTAGCCGAGGCAGCCTCACTGTTTGATAAAATGCAAGCGAGAGGTGTCTCACCTGATGTCAAGACTTGTAACATATTCATGTCTTTGTATGGTGATATGGGTGATATACACGCTGTCTTGAAGTGGTACTGGAAGATTCGTGAGGTGGGTCTGGTTCCTGATGAAGTTACTAGTAGAGCTGTGCTCCATATCTTGTGTAAGAATAGTATGATTGAAAATGTGGAAGCTGTCATTTCAGATATGGAACAGCATAACATGTGCGTCGATGATTAATCGCTTCCCGTGGTTCTAGAACTCTATGTTAGTGAGGGGTTGCAGGTGAAGGCTAGTTTGTTTTTGGAGAAGTATTGTGCCAAGGATCAAATTCCTTCAGAAACTAGTGCTGCCATTATGGATGTCTATACAGAAAGAGGCATCTGGGCTGAGGCTGAGTCTTTCTTCGCAAGAAGGAAAGATTCTGGACGGAGGATGGATGTTTTGGAGTACAATGTGATGATTAATGCTTATGGAATGGCTAAACTTTATGACAAGGCTCTTTTCTTGTTTGGTAGCATGAGAAGTACGGGAGCTTGGCCTGATGATTATACTTACAATTCTCTTGTTCAAATGCTCTCGTGTGGAGATTTGGTCATGATTGCGCGAGACCATTTGTCTAAAATGCAGGAAGCAGGATTTCGACCTCATTGTTCCACTTTTTCAGCTGTAATCACATGTTATTCTCGTTCTGGTTAAGTTAGTGAGGCAGTAGGTGTTTATGAGGAAATGATCAGGGTGGGAGTTGAGCCGAATGAAATTGTTTATGGTTCCTGGGTAAATGCATTTGCTGAAGCTGGAAGGGTAGATGAAGCTTTTCGCTATTTCCTAAAAATGGAAGAGTCAAATATCGTAGCTAACGAGATAACTCTGACCACCCTTATCAAGGCTTACAGCAAGGTTGGTTTTTGGTTTTTTCAGGTGGGCCAGATATTGTGGCCTCAAACAGCATGATTCTCTATATGCAGATCTTGAGTTGGTTCAAGAAGCTCAATCAATCTTCAAAAGTTTAAGAGATACGGGGCAAGCTGATGGAGTTTCATTAGCCACTATGATGTATCTGTACAAAAGCATGGGAATGCTTGATGAAGCAATAGAGGTGGCACAAGAGATGCAAGAGTCTGGTCTATTAAACAACTGTGCCTCGTTTAATAATGTGATGACATCGTATGCAACAAATGGTCAGTTGAGGGAATGTGGGGAACTGTTGCATCAGATGTTGGAACAGAAATTTTGCCTGACCAGACTAGTTTTAAAACAATGTTTGTAGTTCTCAAAAAGGGAGAAGTTCCAGTGGAGATGGTATCATAGATGCAAGATGCTTATAAAAATGGGAGGCCATATTTTAGGCATGCGACCATTACCTTGGTCTTCTCAGTGGTAGCTCTGCATGATTTTGCTCTTGAATCTTGTCAAGCCTTTGTAAAGGCTGAAGTAGGTCTTGATACCTATGCCTATAATGCTGCTATTTATGCGCATGGGGCTGCAAATGAGGTAGACAAGGCTCTACGGATGTGTATGCGGATGCAAGATGATGGGGGAGTTCCTGATGTTGTGACTTACTTTTTGTCTTGTTGTATGTTGTGGAAGAGCAGGAATGACTGAAGGTGTGAAGCGAATATATAGGCAGTTAAAGTTTGGGGAGATTGAGCTGAATGAGTCATTGGGGAGATTGAGCTGAATGAGCTGCCGGGAAAAATGATCTTGCCTCTTTGGTTGACCAGGAGATGAAATTTAGCTTCAGCAATGGCAAGGCAAAATATTCATACATTTTGGATGTGGATGGTGAAGTGGACCCAAATGTTACAGATAATAGTGTGAATTTGGCATATTTTTCTGAAGTGGCCTCAACAACAATGTTGGCCTATTTAGCAAGTTATGAATGCTTGCGTCAAGGATGTGTTGGAGAACCTAGTCAAGATTTATGGATGAAGCCAACAGCCATTTCAGATAATGAAGCATGATATTATCAGGTTCAACAAGCTTATACAGTATGCTATAAACGTGGGTGTTAAGATTGTGTTGTTGCACCTTGTAAAAGGAGGGGCCATTTTCTGGGAAAAGGACTACCTTATAATTTTGATCAGGACTAAAATTTATATTTAAAGAGTAATTTACAATCAATAATATTAATGAAAATCTGTTCGATTATGATGACATTGTGTATTTAAAATATAAATAAAATGATAACTGTACTCACGAGAAATCTAAACTTAATTTTATTTAAATGCTTTCAGAATTTATAGTTCACAGTGTGATTAACGAAGAAGAGAGAATTAGAAGCAGCCAGTTTATTAACCAAACAAGTTCAATGGGATCTTACATGGCCTTGTTTATTTTTATTTCAATTCCTGCTAAAATACAAGCCATGAGAAATTTTTAGTTGAAAGAAATTGACTCGGTTCCAAGTTCACGGAAACTTGTTTTTTTTCCGTCAAGCTGACTCCAGAAGCCATAAGTTCGTTATAACTGAGAGTCGAACTTTGAACAAAATATAGCATAGAACTAGTACGCATTGGCATCCATTGGATATTTAATAAGTTTATATATCATAGCTGATGTCCATGTTCTCATAAGAAATTTTTCCAGTCAAGTTGGTACTTACGTTTTTAACTTCATTGAAAGCTACTTTCGGTGGAACTTCTGCAAATGGAGTAAGACATCGAACAAAACTCTATAAAATCGAGATTTGAAATTGAACATATTACTTTGACTCATCTTTTTATATGATATAATGATATAATTTTGTTGTCGTTCTTTACCCACGGGGAAACTTGAAAGTGGCGGTGCCGTGAGAAAGCCTGTTAGGTTTTGGCCCATTATCATTTTTTTAGCATGTAGGCCCATTATCATTGAACACAATATAATGGTAAAGATCTTTTAAAAAAGTTAAAGATCGCTAGGTTTTATTTTTTATATTTTTATAAGGCAATTTTTTGGCATACACTTAGCCAACACAGTTAGTGGAGTATGTAGCAAGCTCGCTCATGAAGAAAATTGAACTTTTAAGATCTCTCTTAACAAATCCTTCTGTTCAATTTTTTGTTCGACGCAATTTCTTTGAATCATGAGAGCAGAAATAATAATAAGTCTGGACAAATATTACATGGCCTTGTACATTTTTATTTCAATTTCTGCTAAAATACAAGCCATGAGAATTTTTTAGTTCAAAGAAATTGACTCGGTTCACGGAAAACTGAGAATCGAACTTTGAACAAAATATAGCATAGAACTAGTACGCATTGGCATCCATCACTTATGGAGCAGGATGGATATTCAATAAGTTTATATATCATAGCTAATGTCCATGTTCTCATGAGAAATTTTTTTCCAGTCAAGTTGGTACTTATGTTTTTAACTTCATTAAAAGCTACTTCTGTTTTTTTTCGGGGGAACTTCTGCAAATTGAGATTTGAAATTGAACATATTACTTTGACTCATCAATTTTCATGCTATTGGATTTTTTTTCAAGCTAAACGAAATCAATAGTTAAAATGCATTCACAGCTAGAGGAAGCTAAGTCCTAGAATTCATGTTTAATTATCACTTGGGTTTGACAACTTTGAACTTTTGTTTCGCCGAAAACCTGGCAGGAGGACCAAGGCATGACGATCGCTCACTTTCCTCCCAATCAGGCTTCCCATGCTGCGGCATAGACAACCTAATCCGCCGCTTCTTTTTCTCCTCCCAATCAGGCATCCCATGCAGCGGCATAGACGTCATCAAGCTCAAGCCCTCCTCTTTCTCCTCCCATTCAGGCATCCCATGATCAGGCATCCCATGCAGCGGCATAGACATCAAGCTCAATCCCTTATCCTCTTTCTCCTCCCAATCAGGCATCCAATGCAGCAGCATAGACATCAAGGCCTCATCCTCTTTCTCCTCATCTTCCTCCTCTTCATGGGGGTCCTCAACATTTGAGACGATGAGCAAGAGGATCTTCTTCACCATAGGGGGAGCAAATGGCAACCGGCGAATGGCACCAGCCATTGCTTCCAATGGCCGCTCCACTGAGAGCTCCTCAGCGAGCTGCCTCACCCCGGCAGCAATCGAAGTACCCAGAACATGGCCACCTGAGAGCTCCGCCGGGGGAGGCCTGCATGAGAATACCAACCGTTCGACCAGCGCCTGCTTCATGATGGAAGACTTTATTTGATCTTCAATGGCATCCAACAAATAATCCACTATATCCTTTCTGCAATACCCTGATGATCTGTTTATGCTGTCCATTGCAGAGAAAACGATTCTCATGAATGCTTGGTCCACCAAGGACTCTGGGGGCGGTTCCTTGCTGTTAATCAGAACTTGCTTGAGAAGATCTCTGTTCAGCGATGGTGCCAATTCCATGGCGTCCCGGAAGGCATAAATGATAGCTTCCAAGATATCATTGTTGGGCGACTCTTCCATTGCGTTCGAACTCTTTAACCTATCCACTGCATCCATAAGCGCATCTCTTAACACTTTGTCTATTTTGGCTTCCATTTCTGGATATGGTGCTTGATAATTCATCTCCAGCCGATCATGGATCGCTCCGTGGGCTTGAGAAGAAGAAGACCCTCCAATATTTTCTTCAATAGTATGATTATCTTGGAAGGTCATGCCCATCATGAGAATCACGTCGGGAGAAAAGAAGCAAGCGAATTCTTCAACGTCGATGCTTCTGTCCGACGCCTGATTTGCGGAGAGATCGATCAGGTGATTCATACACGATCTCATCAAAGAACTGTACTGCTCGGTAGGAAGGGGCTTACTGTGAACAACAAGTCGGTGGACGATGATCTCGGCCGTGGAAGAGTCGGGAGGCATTTGGGAGAGAACGTTCATGGCGTCTTTGAGAGGGCACAATTTGTCTCTTCCTTCACTCACCCTGTTGATTGCACTCTTGACGACCTCATCGAGCCGGTCCCTCTTCATTGAAGGGATCGCTTCTCGACCCAAGCTCACAAACCTTTTCACCTCATCTCTGGTGTGTGCGCCGCCGCCGGGCCATCGGTCTGCCGCGGCAGCGAGAGCTGCCCCCGCCGCCTCCGCAGAAGGATAGCCCTCCGCCAGCTCCAAGATGGCGCTGGTGAACTCTTGCTTGTAGGCATCAAGGCACTCCCTCCCCAGTGGCGTCGGTGCAGTGGATAGAAGCAGGCGCTGGACGAGTGCAGCTCTGATCATGTCATCATCCGAAGTAGCATTGATGATGGCCGACACAACCAGCTCTTCCAAGCAGTCAGAAGTAGAGCTGGCGACTACTTTTTTGCAGGCATCGTCAATGATCTTCGCAAAGAGCTTATCAGCCTGCAGTGTCAAGGTCGAAGAAGAAGGAGGAGGAGGAGGCGCACGTAGGAGCAACTCAAGCAGGTATCGTTTAGCAGAGAAACCAAGATGAGGAGGGAGGGAGCGGTGGTGGATGACTTCGGAGAAGAGGTGAGCTTGGGGGCGGGGGAAGCAGGTTCGGATGCGGTGGTCGGCGAGGGCGAGAGCTTGTTGGATGGCTTGGTCGGGGGAGAAGAGACGGGTGGAGGGAGTGTAGGAAGGTTGGAGGAGTCGTCGTTTCGATGCGGCGATGCGCGAGGGGTCGGGAGGGGAATCGTCGAGAGAACTTTTGAGAGCTTGGAATGGGGACTCCCGGTAGTAGGAGCTCGGCGGCTCCCGGTCCCGTAGCAGGCGAAGGACGATGTCGCTCAAGTGGTCGGCCATGATCTCTTCTCTTCGGGTGTGATGTGAGTTGGTTTGGGAGAGAAGAGGAACGGGGAAGATGGAAGGAACTAGGCAGACTTATCACCACGTTTCTGAAATACAATAACAGGTATAACAATAATTTTCTCTCTTTGTCGTGTTATTACTATTATCATTGACCCCCATCCCCCCCCGGGACCAACACATGGTCAAATCCAACACACATCAGAAAATAACAGGAACTAGCTGCCGGGACCAAGACATGGTCAAATCCAAGATGCACATCCATTCAAGATCACCGGTGCTTCGCTGTCTTGCCCTCATTCGACTTGCCTTTCCAGGTGTTAGAGCATTCACCAAGCCGCTGAACGTGGTATCCACTGCGAAGATGAATATTCACATTCAACACCGGCGGCTTGATTCTTTGGTAGAAGGTATGGGATTTGAAGTTGCACTGCCCCACGGGTAGACTGATTGCTTTAATCACTTAGAAGGCAAAAATGAATCTTATTCTCCAAGTGAACACAATATAATGGTAAAGATCGTAAAAAAAACTTAAGATAGCTATGTTTAATTTTTTTATTTTTATAAGGCAACTCTTTGGCATTCACTCACCCAACACAGTTAGTGGAGTATGTATGTCAGCAAGCTCGCTCATGAAGAAAATTGAACTTTTAAGATCTTTCGCAACAAATCCTTCTGTTCAATTTTTTGTTCGACGCTATTTCTTTGAATCATGAGAGCAGAAATAATAATAAGTTTGGACAAAAATTACATGGCCTTGTTTATTTTTATTTCAATTTCTGCTAAAATACAAGCCATGAGAAATTTTTAGTTGAAAGAAATTGACTCGGTTCCAAGTTCACGGAAAAATGAGAGTCCAACTTTAAACAAAATATATCATAGCTAATGTCCATGTTCCCATAAGAAATTTTTTCCAGTCAAGTTGGTACTTATGTTTTTAACATCTTAAAAAACTACTTTCTTTTTTTTTTTCGGGGGAACTTCTGCAAATGGAGTAAGACATCGAACAAAACTCTATATAATCGAGATTTGAAATTTAACATATTACTTTGACTCATCAATTTTCATGCTATTGGGTTTTTTTTTCAAGCTAAACGAAATCGATAGTTAAAATGCATTCACAGCTAGAGGAAGATAACTCCTAGAATTCATGTTTAATTATCATTTGGGTTTGACAACTTTGAACTTTTGTTTCACCATAAACCTAGCAGGAGGACCAAGGCATGACAATCGCTCACTTTCTTGTTCATTTAAGGTTGTATCTGCTCCAAGAGGCTTCTTTGTGGTTGAGGATTTCTTGGATGATGATAACAGTCGTCCTACACTTACGAGAAGGCGAAGAAATTGAAGAACCCTCATAAGCACATCTCTTTCAAGAAGAGAACAATAGCTCATATGGAGCCTTTTACACTTGATGTATTCATCTCCAAACGTTTTGTCAACATCCCTGACTCACAGGGAAACAAGCAAGCAAGATGCTGTAGCAGGCACAAACTCTAAAGACATTTAAGCTATGCTTAAATCTCGAGCAGAAATACCTGCATGCTTGGCAGTTGGTCGGATTTTGGCGGATGTTTATACTGGCATCTTATAGTCCGAGAGAACGAGACAAGTTTGAAGGTAAAATAAGAGCGGTTGTTCAATCCCTTATAGACAATCGGATTGACGTAAAAGTGTACCTTGATTGAAATTTGATGGTTTGAAAATGACTTGCTCAGCCTCAGATAGGAGTCAGTGTTTTCATTCATTGATTGTTTGTCTGAATCAAATGAATGAGATATTGTTCAATGATGTGATAAAAAGGATTGGTTGTCCTTTTCTTTCTTCCCTCAAATAATAAGGGTTAAGCATTATGGCCATATGATGTCCAGAGAACTGAAGTGATTTGCGGGAATTGCTCAAGAAATACTTTGTCATACTGGCAGTTAATATATATGCATGTCAATGGCTGTACTTCCGGCGGAGAGGTCAGTTTAGCAGTATTATTGGCGTTTTGCTTCTACTTCATCTGTCTTTTTTACGTGTGAAGTTGTCTGATTTTCATTTCTTTGATCTATTTAGGAAGCTTCACTGGTGAACGACTGAAACAATCTGAACGAAACATTGCAGTGGGAACCTATGGTAATTAATTTTCTTTAGGACACACAAGCAATTTCTAAATGGTTTGACTGTCACTTTTTATATTCATGTCCTATTATACTATGTATCTCAACCTTGCAAACGAATGTAGAAGTGTAGCCGTCCATTTTTGTGGTACCCATCTTAACAGACTGGCAAATTGATGATCTCTTCCACGCTGCCTCTCTGTTAGCTAGCCTTTATGTATATCAAAATACAAGCAAGAAGTAACTCCCGCACATATATTATAGTATGGATGAACCGAAATTTCACCGGGTGGGAGGAGATTTTGGTGGCTGGCTCTGGCCATCAATCAGGTTTTATAGAATTAACCCTTTTTAATATAACTTTGTGATATTTTAATAATTTTGGATTTTTAAAATTTTTTTTGCAAAACTTCGCCCAGAACGCCACGGGATTTGATTGGTGGCCGCATCGAAATCTGATTTCGGTTCAACATGGATGACTGATATTTTATGTATGTCATTTCAACATTAGCATCTTCGGCGAATCATACTCTCCAGCCGCGGAGAACTCTCCCCTTCTCCCAGTTGCGCCGCCATTTTGTACCCCCAACCTTCTAATCACATAGAAGGCAAAAACGAATTTTACTCTCCAAGTGAAAGGCAATCAACAACCGCCATGTCTTATCTTCGTCCTGAAATTTCCAGCAGTCTAATGAAAAGCTGGCCAAAGAAAATTAATGTTTATGGAGATGTCAAGGAAGTGGCTACTTGTGGGGATTCTTTCCAACAGGGAAAGCAGACGCAATGCACTAGTCCGCACGAACTATTCCAACAGGGGATTCTTTCCGAGGGAGCAATCTGAAGTTAATACCTACTCTTAAGGCAAAATAAATAAATTTAACCGAAGAAGATAAAGGCATGAACACGACCAAATTTTCGTTCATCAAATGCTTAATATGGTTCACACGAAAAAAATTGAAAATTTATTATGATATATATATATATATATGTGTGTGTGTCAATTTTTGACAAAAATATTAATCTTGCACTAAAAATATTATCTAGTCTTAGAATATTTTGTAGTGAGATGCAAGTGAGACTGAAAGTAATCTTTTGTGGAAATTTCACCGCAGTAAATTCTTTTATAAAAAATATAAAATATAGGGAATTTTTTTAAAAAAAATTGTACATCTCATATTTATATCACAAATAACTATAATTTATTCTAACACCGGGGTTGTTTAAAATTGCAATTCTTCAAGAAAACTATTCTAAAATTTGTAGCATTTTCAATCTAGCATAAGACCTGTTCTATATAATGTCCTCCATAACTTACCCTCAACGTTACTGTAAAGGGCATGACCCTATAAGCCTTTTAGGTGGTCCAAAATTCTAACCCAGTTAAATTGTTAATCTTAGTTTCCAATTGAGTCAGTCCAATTACATACTTAAAAAAAAAACTAACCCACGATTTGATTATGTATAAAAAATCAGTGGAGATAGAATAAAAATTTTAAGTGATTTAAAGAATGCACCAATATAGCTGATGCCAACTTCTTTAGAAAAATTCAAATGTCTATTTACGCGATATGATAAAAGAAATAGGTAGATAACTTTTCCACGTGCTTCACGTGTCCCGGGCATGATGTTTGTTGCTCTCGTCATTACTGTAACAAATTGAATTGAAGATATTAACAAAAAATAATGTGTATTAATATTAATTATATTTTTTCCACAGTCAACACAGATAATACACATTGAAATACTGTGGTTTTTTTATGAAAAAAACATATTGAATTGTTTAATTACGATAATATTTTTTTAATTACTATATTGGTTTGATTTCGACCTCATTGTTCCACTTTTTCAGCTGTAACCACATGTTATTCTCGTTCTGGTCAATTTAGTGAGGCAGTAGATGTTTATGAGGAAATGATCAGGGTGGGAGTTGAGCCGAATGAAATTGTTTATGGTTCTTTGGTAAATGCATTTGCTGAAGCTGGCAGGGTAGACGAAGGCTTTCGCTACTTTCGGAAAATGGAAGAATCAAATATCGTAGCTAACGAGATAACTCTGACCACCCTTATCAAGGCTTACAGCAAGGTTGGTTTATGGAAAGAGACTCAGGATATAATTTTGCTCTTTGAATCTTTCCGAACCTTTGTAAAAGGCTCAAGTAGGTCTTGATACCTATGCCTATAATGCTACTATTTATGCGTATGGGGCTGCAAATGAGGTAGACAAGGCTCTACGGGTGTATATGCGGATGCAAGATGATGGGGAGTTCCTGATGTTGTGACTTACTTTTGTCTAGTTGTATGTTATGGAAGAGCAGGAATGACAGAAGGTGTGAAGCGAATATACAGCTAGTTAAAGTTTGGGGAGATCGAGCTGAATGAGTCACTGTTTATGGCAATTATTGATGCCCATAGAGCTGCAGGGAGAAATGATCTTGCCTCTTTGGTTGACCAGGAGATGAAATTTAGCTTCAGCAATGGCAAGGCAAAATATTCATACATTTTGGATGTGGATAGTGAAGTGGACCCGAATGTTACCGATAATAGTGTAAATTTGGCATATTTTTCTGAAGAATGAAGCATGGTTTTGTTGGCCTCAACAACAATGTTGGTCTATTTAGCAAGTTATGAATGCTTGCGTCAAGCATGTGTTGGAGAAGCTACTCGAGATTTATGGATGAAGCCGACAGCCATTTCAGATAATGAAGCATGATATTCTCAGGTTCAACAAGGTTATACAGTATGCTATAAACGTGGGTGTTAAGAATGTGTTGTTGCACCTTGAGGTGGGGACGCAACTTGATATTCATGGTAAAAGGAGGGGCCATTTTCGGAGAAAAGGACTTCCTTATAATTTTAATCAGGACTAAAATTTATATTTAAAGAGTAATTTACAATCAATAATATTAATGAAAATCTGTTCGATTATGATGAAATTATGTATTTAAAATATAAATAAAATGTTAATTGTACTCACGAGAAATCTAAGCTTAATTTTATTTAAATACTTTCAGAATTTATAAATATAAAGTTCACGGTGTGATTAACAAAGAAGAGAGAATTATAAGCAGCCAGTTTATTGACCAAACAAGTTCAATGGGATCTTTTAGTCTTTTTATATGATATAATGATATAATTTTGTTGTCGTTCTTTACCCACGGGGAAACTTGAAAGTGGCGGTGCCGTGAGAAAGCCTGTTAGGTTTTGGCCCATTATCATTTTTTTAGCATGTAGGCCCATTATCATTGAGGTACACAATATAATGGTAAAGATCTTTTAAAAAAAGTTAAAGATCGCTAGGTTTTATTTTTTATATTTTTATAAGGCAACTTTTTGGCATACACTTAGCCAACACAGTTAGTGGAGTATGTTAGCAAGCTCGCTCATGAAGAAAATTGAACTTTTAAGATCTCTCTCAACAAATCCTTCTGTTCAATTTTTTGTTCGACGCAATTTCTTTGAATCATGAGAGCAGAAATAATAATAAGTCTGGACAAATATTACATGGCCTTGTACATTTTTATTTCAATTTCTGCTAAAATACAAGCCATGAGAATTTTTTAGTTCAAAGAAATTGACTCGTTCCAAGTTCACGGAAAACTGAGAATCGAACTTTGAACAAAATATAGCATAGAACTAGTACGCATTGGCATCCATCACTTATGGAGCAGGATGGATATTCAATAAGTTTATATATCATAGCTAATGTCCATGTTCTCATGAGAAATTTTTTTCCAGTCAAGTTGGTACTTATGTTTTTAACTTCATTAAAAGCTACTTCTGTTTTGTTTCTCGGGGGAACTTCTGCAAATTGAGATTTGAAATTGAACATATTACTTTGACTCATCAATTTTCATGCTATTGGATTTTTTTTCAAGCTAAACGAAATCAATAGTTAAAATGCATTCACAGCTAGAGGAAGCTAAGTCCTAGAATTCATGTTTAATTATCACTTGGGTTTGACAACTTTGAACTTTTGTTTCGCCGATAAACCTGGCAGGAGGACCAAGGCATGACGATCGCTCACTTTCCTCCCAATCAGGCTTCCCATGCTGCGGCATAGACAACCTAATCCGCCGCTTCTTTTTCTCCTCCCAATCAGGCATCCCATGCAGCGGCATAGACGTCATCAAGCTCAAGCCCTCCTCTTTCTCCTCCCATTCAGGCATCCCATGATCAGGCATCCCATGCAGCGGCATAGACATCAAGCTCAACCCTTATCCTCTTTCTCCTCCCAATCAGGCATCCAATGCAGCAGCATAGACATCAAGGCCTCATCCTCTTTCTCCTCATCTTCCTCCTCTTCATGGGGGTCCTCAACATTTGAGACGATGAGCAAGAGGATCTTCTTCACCATAGGGGAGCAAATGGCAACCGGCGAATGGCACCAGCCATTGCTTCCAATGGCCGCTCCACTGAGAGCTCCTCAGCGAGCTGCCTCACCCCGGCAGCAATCGAAGTACCCAGAACATGGCCACCTGAGAGCTCCGCCGGGGGAGGCCTGCATGAGAATACCAACCGTTCGACCAGCGCCTGCTTCATGATGGAAGACTTTATTTGATCTTCAATGGCATCCAACAAATAATCCACTATATCCTTTCTGCAATACCCTGATGATCTGTTTATGCTGTCCATTGCAGAGAAAACGATTCTCATGAATGCTTGGTCCACCAAGGACTCTGGGGGCGGTTCCTTGCTGTTAATCAGAACTTGCTTGAGAAGATCTCTGTTCAGCGATGGTGCCAATTCCATGGCGTCCCGGAAGGCATAAATGATAGCTTCCAAGATATCATTGTTGGGCGACTCTTCCATTGCAGTTCGAACTCTTTAACCTATCCACTGCATCCATAAGCGCATCTCTTAACACTTTGTCTATTTTGGCTTCCATTTCTGGATATGGTGCTTGATAATTCATCTCCAGCCGATCATGGATCGCTCCGTGGGCTTGAGAAGAAGAAGACCCTCCAATATTTTCTTCAATAGTATGATTATCTTGGAAGGTCATGCCCATCATGAGAATCACGTCGGGAGAAAAGAAGCAAGCGAATTCTTCAACGTCGATGCTTCTGTCCGACGCCTGATTTGCGGAGAGATCGATCAGGTGATTCATACACGATCTCATCAAAGAACTGTACTGCTCGGTAGGAAGGGGCTTACTGTGAACAACAAGTCGGTGGACGATGATCTCGGCCGTGGAAGAGTCGGGAGGCATTTGGGAGAGAACGTTCATGGCGTCTTTGAGAGGGCACAATTTGTCTCTTCCTTCACTCACCCTGTTGATTGCACTCTTGACGACCTCATCGAGCCGGTCCCTCTTCATTGAAGGGATCGCTTCTCGACCCAAGCTCACAAACCTTTTCACCTCATCTCTGGTGCGGTCGCCGCCGCCGGGCCACCGGTCTGCAGCGGCAGCGAGAGCTGCCCCCGCCGCCTCGGTAGAAGGATAGCCCTCCGCCAGCTCCAAGATGGCGCCGGCGAACTCTTGCTTGTATGACATCAAGGCGCTCCCTCTCCAGTGGCCTCGGTGCAGTGGATAGAAGCAGGTGCTGGACGAGTGCAGCTCTGATCATGTCATCATCGGAAGTAGCATTGATGATGGCCGACACAACCAGCTCTTCCAAGCAGTCAGAAGTAGAGCTGGCGACTACTTTTTTGCAGGCATCGTCAATGATCTTCGCAAAGAGCTTATCAGCCTGCAGTATCAAGGTCGAAGAAGAAGGAGGAGGAGGAGGCGCAAGTAGGAGCAGCTCAAGCAAGTCTCGTTTAGCAGAGAAACCAAGATGAGGAGGGAGGGAGTAGTGGTCGATGACTTTGGAGAAGAGGTGAGCTTGAGGGCTGAGGAAGCAGCTTTGGATGCGGTGGTCGGCGATGGTGAGAGCTTGTTGGATGGCTTGGTCGGGGGACAAGAGACGGGTGGAGGGAGTGTAGGGAGGTTGGAGGAGTAGTCGTTTCGATGCGGCGATGCGCGAGGGGTCGGGAGGGGAATCGTCGAGAGAACTTTTGAGAGCTTGGAATGTGGACTCCCGGTTGTAGAAGCTCAGCGGCCCCCGGTCCCGTAGCAGGCGAAGGACGATGTCGCTCAAGTGGTCGGCCATGATCTCTTCTCTTCGGATCTGATCTCAGTTGGTTTGAGGGAGAGAAGAGAAGAGGGGAACCGGGCAGTTGGAAGGAGCTAGGCAGCAGACTTGCCACTTTACTTAAATACAAGAACAGGTATACATATAAATAATATTTATAATATATTAAATAATAAATATATTAAAGGTGAAGTCAACGGGTCTTTTTTCTTTTTCCGTGTTATACCTTCCGGGACCATGGTCAAATGCAAGATGCATATCCATTCTAAGATCATCTCCTTGGCCGGGAAGGAACGAGTGAGTGATACAAAAATATTTTTACCATCTTATTATTCAAAAATATTTTAGGTTTGTACCGGTATTTGAAGTGAATAAACACCTAAATCAACATATTTACTATTTTTAGGTGAGATTAAATTGTTGGAAATAATAAACTCTTCAATTAATAGGTTATCCTTTAATTGTTCAAGTGTTGATTATTCAACATGCCTTTACATTTTCTTTTAGTCTTCATAAATAGAATTATAAGATATTATTTGTATCATGACACAATAAAAAGTTTTAACTATTACTCCGCATTCTCTCGTTTTATAAATTTCTTTTTATTCTAATAAGCGTCTTGTTTCATTATTCTATTCATGCCCTTAATTTTATTTATACACCTTCCATTTTCCTCGTCCTTAATTTATCATTTTTTTCATCTCTTCACAATATACTATTTAACGTAGACGTACTCGTTTCTTTTCCCCAAAACAAATCACTTATTTTATGTATAGATGATAAAGAGAGCATTCTTAATTGTCTCTCTTCCAACTTGTCGTATTCTCTACATCTTTCCGTCTGCCATGCCCCTTGATAGATATGTAAGAGATATTTCTCATCCCCTTCACTTTATGACATGCCAAGTCAAGTCCAAGTTTTGAGTTTTTAAAGTTTAGGTTTGAAAACTATCCACGAAGTTGAATTGCTCTTTGTTGCGGTAGAAATGTTGTGATATACACGTGAAGGGGACAAGTTTATGACCATAGCTTCATGCACAAAAAGGATGCCATAATGATAATCCTAATAATGAAACCTTTTGACAACCAACTTGTAAAGGCCTGTTGGTTTGGTAATTTTACTTGTAGTTTGTTGTCGGCTTAGTTCGAACAACACACGATAAGTTTAGTTCGATCGATCTAAGATGATCATTATGTGTTGTTTTATGCTTGGCCATTAGGTACATCCCCGGTTGAGTTTTCTCGTCATTCCTAATTGCCAAACCGATAATTTGTGTTCAATCATATGATATAGATTAGGGCCACATCTATGTATGCTTTATGCTTACGTCGCATTAAGCTAGAGTTACATCATATGTATTTCACGTATATCACACACTCCCTCTCTCTCTTTCCCTCTCCCTCTCTTCCTTTTTTTTCTTTTTTCCTCCTCCTCTCTTTTTCTTTTTTCCTTTCTTTTCTCTTCCACTTTTTCTTTTCCTTTCCTTTATCCCTCTTTTCTTCTTTTCCCTTTTCTCCCTCCCTCTTTATTCTTTCACCTTTCTCTCCATCGTCGTGCCACATAGATCTAGTGATTTTTTTGTTGATTTTGTGATAAAAATATTATTTATATTATTTGTGGTATTTTAGTTGATAAATATAATAAATATTCATGTTGGCCTAACATCTTAAAATTCACCAGCTGTCAAAACTATACAAGATCAAAACTTTATAATTATTCAGCCATGTTCGTGCAACCTCGTGTTGCGTACCTAAAATAGTTAATTAACTAAATAGTTAAAATAGTAATATTTTAAATCGTGTTTGGTTATAAAATGAACACGTTGTGAAAATCTTAAGTTAAATAATAATTAGTTTAATTATCTTAATAAATTGAATGATAAAAAAATATTTTAATAATGATAATACTTAATTCGTAGGCATGAGTTAGGTGTGCCTCTAGATCTTTCAAGTTCTTTATATTAAAGTCGGTATGTTGAAATTATCATTGAGATTAAACTTAAATAATTGACCTGAAATTTTAATTTATTTTTCATAATTTTATTGAGGTCTTATTTTCAATTAATGTGTCAAATATCTCAATTCCTTGCATCTTGATATCTCTAGGTAAATTTAAATACGTGGGTTGAATCCCAAAACGTATTTCATGAAATACTGAGATCTTCGTTTTGACATATTTATTGATTTATCAGAATCTCGTGCATATTTTATTACGTTTAGCATGTAAATGTGATATGATTGCTACAAGATTTGACATGTTTAATTTTATGCCCTTGCATGTTATGTTATTTGCTTCATGTAGGATTGTTTGCATGCAATTACACGCATACATTCAGCATGCAAATGTGATGTGATTGCTATAAGATTTGACATGTTTAATTTTATGCCCTTGCATGTCATGTCATTTGCTTCATATAGGATTGTTTGCATGTTATTACATGCATACATCATTCAAGGTTTAAATAGTGGTTTATATTTACTAAGTCGTGCGAAGTTGAGCTCACTGAGCTAAGATATAGAGCTTGCCTCATAGGTCCATTAGGGCTCCTCTCTACGTGAGCTGATGCAACATGGTGTTCAACCAGACTGCTGGACCTACAGCTTCCATCATCAATCCGTATCTTAGAAAGGGCCATATGCGAGAAGCTCAGGGTCTTTTCTACAAAATGCTAGGCAGAGGTTTAAGGCCGTCAGTTGTGACCTACACAATTTTTATTCATGCTTATTCAGTAAAAAGAAAAATGGATGTAGCTCTGTCATTTTTCTCAGAGATGTCACAAAAGGGGATATTTCCAAAGGAAATCACCTATAATGCTTTGATTAACGGCTTTTGTAAATTGAGAGCAAATGATCAGGTATATCGACTTTTTGATGAAATGGGAGGCAGAGGTTTCTCCCCTAACAAGTATACCTACACATTACTTATATATGCCAACTGCAATCAGAACTCTTGGGATGAGGAGATGGTTACGAAAGGAATTAAGCCAGATCTGTTAATCGATTCTATCCTTTTTTATCAATCAGGAGAAGAGCATCAAAAAACCCACAACTCAATTCGTAGAAAACAAAACTTGACGTTAAATTGAATCAGATGTAACTCAGGTGAAGCAGAATTGTTCCAGGTAATACAATAATTCTACTACGTTATTGGATATCTAACACTTATTAACTAAACATTTTTGTGAGTATAAATGCACTAATGCTTGCTTATTCTTTAGATGTTCTTAACCATGTGGTAGTGGCTTCAGAATGTTTGGTTTGCTCATCCTTCAATTGGTAGATGGTTTCTGCATCAATTTTGCACTGATTATATTGTTGTTGATATTTTCACGTGCCCAGTTCAACAGGTTAATGATCCTGTCTGATTCATTATTTGCGCTCCATAAAGTTGTTGATTTGGGACGTTTTAGTGAGTTTTTTGTCAGCTTCTGCAAAATCGTGGTTTTCGAGAAGTTCCGGACACTTTGATCCTATACGAAGGCCAAATTAATGGTTTCTTCAAGGAACCAAGGCAGACATGAAGAATTGCAGATGACAAGAGTACCCAAGCCGGCTGAAGCATTGTAGGTATTACTTTGCACTGCTGAAACCTCTTTCTTTTCTACATAACTTGGGAATGAAAGAAACTAAGGATCTATCCATGAAATACCAGGAAATGGATTACAATTCACAAATAGAAACCATGTCCAGCTAAAATGAGATGCAGCTTCATCATTCTTCCTAGAGATAGTGAGATATCACCCTTCTGAGATCACATATTTGTATGATCTAAGGCTACTGTATGATGACTGGCAATTACATTACATAGAATGGTTAGACGTTTCTCCACAAATTAATATGCCTACTCTGTGCCTATGGAAGGCCAACTTTAACTTGTACAGTGCAGGATATTGAACCATGTTTGTGTACACATCTTGTTATATTGGAACAATTAAGAGAGGGATGTCAAAGTAGGCAATCACTGCAAATGTGCCCCAAGAGTTGGGTATAACCAACTTGATAGATATTGGTGCCATTTTGCTCCATTATTTGTTTGTATCATGATGAAATCTTCCAGTTGCTAATATCAGACTTGACTTGTGGGCATACGTCAATAATTTTTGGAGTTCCCCACCTTCCCCCTCCCCAATTTGGTGCCCATGTCTATACATAAAATTGGATAACTTTTCATGGTAAAGGCATGTTTGTGTGAGACATGCATATTCATTTACGCAATTGCATTTTTTCTTCTTTGTACCTAATATTCTTGTATTGACCCCAGATGTGGATAAATTTTTTTTTTTCACTACTATCTTTTTTACTTCTTATTGCTTTGTCTGCAGGACTGTTCTCGATAGCCGTCTTCTCACAAGTGTGTTAACTAGGTAGGATCTTAGGAAACAAGTATAGGCTCCGGATCAAATTTCGCCTATTCCTTGCAAGATATTCCAGATTCTTTGTACCGGTGATAAAAAGTTGAGAAGTAAAATGAGTCATCACCTAGGTAGTTGGGGTGGAAACTAGCTGAGCCTTTTTAAATTAGTTTGCTCTAGCTTAAGTTCATTAATAGGTTATATATTCAAGCCGAACTCGAGCTAAATATTTACTTGTTCAAGCTTTGTTTGTGTTTGATTATAATATGAGTTGAGCCAAGCCGAGTATTTATTATAGCTTGGCTTGATTATACTGTGATAAGTAACAAATATCTAATATTTAGTATTAACTAATAAATACTACTAAGCATTCATTAATAAGTGGTTTCTCTTTGTTATTACTAACTAATTAAATAAACAACTAGTTACTATGAGTACAACTAATATATATTCATAATTTAGTCTCAATAATATATGATAAGTTATATTTGATATATTTTACTTAGAGAAAATAATAATTTAGAGTAAGCATAAGTATTGGTACTATTAAACAATCTATGTAGTTAATAGCTAAACAATATATTAAATATTAGTAATATCTTTTTGGAAAGTAATTACTGATGGTATAAGAGTTATTTACTTATATAAACAACTTAATATAATAAATGTTATGTGAGCTGAGTATTATATCAAGTAGAGACATATCGAGCTCGAGTTTGAAGCTAAGTCGAGCCAAATAATTTTTTGTTCAGTCTTTGTTTATAGTTTAACTAGAAACTTATTTTAAGGCTAAGTGTTTTCTCTCGTGTAAAATTAATGACTACTGAGTTTAAACTTAAGTGAGTCAAATATAAACTAATTGTGAGCTGACTTGACTTGACGTATAAAGCTACTTTAACTAAACTCGCAATTGAATATTGCCAAAGAGACGTTTTGGCGTTTGTCTTTCATTGCAAAACAAAACGATGCTTTGCGAGGTACAATCCACAAATGCTAAATGAAAAATATTCGATTCTAACTTCAATTTTCAACATCATAATCAACTGCACCATTTCCGACTATGAACCGATTCCCTTCGTCTTGCAATGAAACCAAAGACGACCAGACATTAAAGACAACTAAAATTGTTTATTCTATATTTCTATATTGGAGATCGTTAGTCTTTCATGTTTGCAGCCGAAAATAATTGAAGCACTTAAGGATACGCGGAATATATGCCCTCTGAAGGAAAAGAATATAATTGAAAATAGGACCAGCCAATAACCAAATACGATGCAACTTCTGTACAGATACCAGAAAGTTTATATTACAACTCAGCCTGTCATTCTCTACAAACATAATAATACAAAAATCAAAGTTTTCTGGGTCTAATACTGGCCATTAAGTTAGCAAAACTGTTGGTCCATGTTTCATCGGAGTACCTACACCAAAAAACCATAAAATTAGAAGGTCCAAATCAATAAAGCATCCAAACGACATCATAACAAGGTACATGGATTCTGATGATAAGCCAAAATCTGAAAACCATACACAATGACATACGATTTTACCTCTTTACAAAACTCTAAATACGGGAAGCGGTAAAATTGCCTTCATAGCTGCTCGTTTAAAACTTTCGGGTTTAGCAATAATGTGATGTCTCCATAGGCCTCTTCTTGCTCTACGTCGATGAGTTGATTACTTTTTAAAACCTATAACAAGGCCAGAGCTAGTCAACAAGCTGTACTTGTACAAATAGTATCGTGGGCAAACAGTGTGTAATGACAGTCGATCACCACATTACCAGAGTCTCAAAGAGTATCCTTGCGCATTGATTTCTTGTTCTCCCATTCATAATCTTGTTCAAGCTCAATTTTCCTGACTGAAAACCCGCAGATCTGGTTGCTGGAGATTTCTTAATCAAGAACCGAGCCACAGCCCTGCAGCCAATTCTTAACACTATTACATAAATGACATTTAGGAGAAATAATTTAAAGGGGAAAAATATCATGGAGTTAAAAGTTTTACCTCGTTCTGGCAGACATGCTGTAATCACTGAGTTCCTCACCTCCTGTTATGAAATTTCAATTTAAAGTTTGTCATGAGTATAATCTTATAGAATATTATTTTCTATCAAATCAATAAAATGATTTCCAAAAACCCATATCCATTAAAAGAAGAGATGATATTATACATAAAAGATGCTACCTTCCAGTTCCGCCAAATTCAGTTCCTGCAAGAATTTAATTTAGAATCAACCCAACATGCAGAGAAATGTCATCATTAAGAACATATGAAATGTTGACTCACATCAGAATCAGCAGGTTTCGAAGTATCAGCAACAAAATTACTGTCACCCAGAAGAGATATATTCCCCTCTGAATGATCCATAAGCATTCCATCTATGTTACCAGTAGATTCGGCAAACATTAAATCTGGGGTGGGGAGGATGCCCTCTTGCAGTTGGGTGGGAGACATCGTTGTCTCAATAGGAAGGGGAGTAATATCATGTGTCCCTGACGGAGACATTCTAGGGTGAGGCTGGAAAGATTCAACATCCATAAAAGCAGAAGATACATCAACATGGGATCTGAAATGCTCAATTTCTTCCATCCCATGAAGATCATTAGAAGTTCCATTATCCTCGTACATTTCATTAATCCTATGTTCTATGGAAAATTCAGTCGTAGGAACTGCAGCAGAACCCACGGAAAAAGATTTGTTGAAAGCTTCTCGAAGGCATGTGCACATTTCTGCAAAGAAACAAACGGAATCATGTAGGAACCTCTGAAAGAATGCTATACCTCAACAGCTTAAAGGATGATATACACACCCATTGTATTGAAAAAAAAGGTGCACTTACCCATTGCTGAAGGTTTAGAGAAAAGTTCATCCATCGATGTCATACAATGAAACTTCCAGGCATCTAAAGTTGTGCACGGAAATCTTCTGCGCTTGCGTACCAACTTACTTGTACCTTGAAGTTGCTTTTTTATAGAACTGACAACTCACAATAGCATGATTAACAAAGATCCAAGTACAAAGTTTAAACAGAATCCATCTTCATCAGAAATATAATGTAAACTTACTCATTTGTCAGCACAATGGAGTCATCAAATAAAAGTTTCCTCTTTCTTCTAGTTGCTTTCTTATTATCAACTTGTGGTGTCGGCAGTAACTTCAACTCAGATGCAACATGCTCTCCTGCTTGAGGAGTCGGCTGCAACTTCAATTCAGTTGTGGCATGTCCTAAGAACAGATCATATATTTTAAAACATATAGAAGCATAAGCAACATGTATGTATCAAGGGAGAGAGAGAGGGATCAACCTGAAGCAGCACCCAGATCAAATGCAGGCAGATCAGCTGATCCCATAGATGGAATTGAGCGCTCCAAAAATGGCTCTCCTTCAAAAGACAAATTCGTTTGAGGACTTGGAAATGATTTTCCACTCTCTTCCCTTGCCTCACTACCACGTTTGTCCACTATCAAAGAGTCTAAGACATCATGCCCTGTTTCAAAAGGTTGCACATGATCACGAAGAACTTCCATCTCTGGGATGTCATTGGGGAACAATCTATCGTTGTCGACATTGTTTTCTGGTTCTCGCTCATGTGTGATTGGATCATGTCCCATGAGACCAATATCAAAGTTCCCAGGGAAAGGAGGAAGAGTACTGGAAAAAACAATGATCATTAGTAAATAGTGACAACATAAATAATATTTTTAGCACAAGAACCATACTCTATATCCATTGACCGATACCCAGCATTGTCAAAGTGCCCTGTTTGAAGATAAGTGTCGTCCTCATCCTGTAAAAAGTAATTGAATCTCAGAAAAGAGAAAAAAATAACAAATATAAAAACAAAGATTTAGCACAAAAAGCTCAACCTCAAGTGGTATAGCTATATAAGGATTTCTTTCCTCAGATACTGGATCTGCACAAGATCTTCATAATTCAGATAATATAAAAGAGAAGCAAAAATTTAAAAAAATAAATAAATAATCTAATGTTACCTTCCATAGTAATATCCTTTGATGGTCTAGTATTCTTATCTGGAGTCCTGAAAGGCAAAAAGTACCATCAACATGCATATATGCGCGGGTCAGGAGGCAATCGTAATTCAAGATTCTTACTGTTCAAAATCTGACAAACCATCCATATTTACAGCGTCAAGTTCAAAAGTCTCAGGACGAGTTATCAGATTAAATGGCGCATGAGTAGCTCCTTCTGGTAAATTAATTTGTATAGATGCAAATGCAGTTCGTAGTTGGGTCAAAACTTCATTACAGTCGTGGTAAAGATAGTCCACTTTTCTTGAATAAATACGAACAACGCCCACCAGTAAATGTCCAGATAACCTCAAAGCAATTGGCACTTCAGGAAGCATTATTCTTTCTGTAAACAAAGCACAAATACCAGAATTGAAAACTGAGCCCGTATTCAAGTAAAATAAAATAATAATGTCAGTGTGAGAACTATTAATAAGATTGTAAAGCTAGAAGACAAAAACAATATATATGTCCAACGTATGTTTTTTCTTGTGTAACCTCATAAAATTGATCCGTGGTGGTAGCTCATGTAAAATGATGAGTACTTCCAATATAGCCTCAATACAAGGCTAGCTCGATAATGTAGAATGACATATGATTGTAGCACAAATATAGCAAGTTAAACCTATGCTTTTCAGAACTAAGAGATAAACACCAAACCTTTGTTGTTCCTCCCAATTCAGCACAAACTAGTTATAAATAAAAAATTATAAGAAAATATCGTTTACAAAACTCCTTTTAATGCACTCAAGTACATTCTCAACTTTAGAAATTGACATCTAGTATGACAAAGAAATACTTCATATCAGGAAAATAAAATATATACCACAAAATTTCTGTTAGTAAACATGATAGGTAACCATATTTATTCATGAAATAACTCTGACTCACCAACAGATGACGGGATATCAATGACAACAACATGAGATTTTCTCAGTTTGTGCTGCAGAAAAGCAGCAATCCACACAGTTCCCAGAGGGCCTTTCTTGCCAAGGTAAGTATTCGAATAAAACATTTTCTTTGTGGCCTCAAGGCAGATACAAATGGATATCCTGCTTGAAGACAGAAAAGCAACAAAGATGAGAATACGCTGTTAAAAAAAACTCCAACCCTAATTGCCATGGCGGCATTTGTAATGCACTAATACGAAAACTTGCCCCCAACAGCCAACAGAAGCATTACAATGAGAATATCTTTTCAGTCCCAAGTCAGAAAAACTTCGAACCAAAGTTCTCAATACCGAAGACGCCCTACTTTTGAGAGGTACACGGTATATTTGGCTCAAGGTATGTTCAATTATGCCGGATTTTCTACTTGGTAATACCATTCCCACCTCCCCGAAAAAAGCTTTGCCTTGCAAGAATCTTTTCTAATTTCTTAGCACTGGTTTCATACCAATATACAAAACAAAGACATGCAATAGACAGCAATAATTCTCAAGTCATTATAACAAATTGTCTAATAACGCGATCAAAATGCAAATTCAAACTAAAATATGACGGATGGAGACAACGAGATACTGTTACCTCAAGAAAATATAAACGCAATTTTACAACCGATGAACAGTTACGGAATTAACAGAACCAGAAGAAAACATCAGATTACATCTACATGAAGCATACAACAATCAAAATTGAGCACACAAACCACATCCAAACAAACATGACAGATTCATACACAGACTAGAAGTGAGGGAAAAAGTGCCAAGCTTTTAATACCGCCGCCGACTAGTACGAGACGCTAAAAAGACCAAATTTTTCATGCGGTTTTTCTCCAACACCGAAACACTCGAAATAAAGTTCGAGTTCCAAACAACTACAACAAAAAAAAGACATGCTCGCCGGAAAAATCAAGCGAGAAAACGAAAAAGAAGAGGTTTTTACAACACCAGAAGTACAGAAGGATTGGCCATGCTCACCGGAACAAGAAGAAGAGGGGCCGCCAGAGAAGAAGAAGAAGGAGAGGGAGAAGATGGGAGGAGAATGGAGAGTGGAGAGTTTGGAGATGGCGGCAAAATTGGCAGGAAAGTTGCGGGAGACGCTTCGCACTTGTTTGTTTTTTCGGCGCGTGTCAAATTACGAGAAGGTCCCTTCGGCTACCGGTTTGTCCTCGACATTGTGACCCAAACCCAATAATATTTCGGTTCCAAACTCTCATTAGAGCCTAATTGAATTTCACGTCTACACTCGTCGGAGTCACCTACAACATCGTGGAATAGGTTTTAAATTAGAGAATAATTAGTAGAATGATCAATGGCTTAAGATTCGCAGGAGGCACGCCGGCTTAGATGCCCTCTTAATACGTTGGTAATTGGATAAACGAGATAATCAAATAGTAGGCTAGAGATTTATTATATCAAGTGTTACAGCAAACCAGTTATAGCACTTCACTCCGGCATAAATTAGTTGTGTTTATAAAAATAACCATAATAAGTAAGTTATAATCTTCTAATGTAAGTAATTCACACCAATTAGGAAATCGTGACATTTTGATATATGGTGTACGTGTAATTTACGGCGGCCGTGTAGGGAAAGCCATGGTTGGCACATTAATTAATAAGAACAAAATGGGCCCAATCTCAGACGACAGCAAGACACGAAGGCCCAACATGCATATCACGAAGCCCACGACGCGCCACGATTCCACGTACTCACATCGGTGACACCATCATCGCCGACTGGAGCGCCACGTCAAATGGCGTGAAATGACGAATATGGCCTCCGCCGGACCCAAGCCAATCCTTTGTTCTAAGATTTTGTAGTCCAGTAAGCAGGGTATGAAACGGGGAAGGGAAGTGATGCTGCGACAGGGAACGGCCGTCCATGTCGGCCATTGATTTCTCTAATCTACTATATGTCATGCCAATGCTAACGTAATGGTTGGACGTCTTCGATCCCCATTCCATTCGGGTTTCGTTCTTGAGTCTCTCTGGGTTAGCTAGAGTTAGATTACAGCTTGATAGCGGGACTGGAATAGTACATGCTCTGTTTTGAAGGGGATTTGTTGGTGAACGTGACGGAATTCAAGGTTCAAGCCATTTTGCTGCTGTCCCTTGTCAGCTTTTGGAGCTTTGGGGAAGTTACAATTAATTAAGATATATCTCTTATACCAAACTTCGTCTCTATTAATGATTCACCTTCATGTATTCAACTTCAAATCCCATTTATTCTGTGAACATAAAACTCTCATTGAAACAACAATATCATTCAGTCGACGAAGATGTTACAAACTTATTCAGAAAATACAAGTAAATTTAAATTGAAAACTTTAGTCTGAAACAGATAGCGATGCTAAAATTAAAAAAATTAAAAAACCCAGCAATTCAATGAGCAACCATAGATAGAAAATTAATGTTACTTGGAGATACTGGTAGAAGAAAAATTAGAAGCATTAATCACCTGACTACTATGCATATACGTTTCAACTGGATCAATTACAAATTTGCTGGAAAGCAAATTCCTACATCTCCTAACAGCCAACCGATAATAGATCCTGAAACCCAGAAAGGCAACAATGCTCACATATTCCATTTGCTCCCTGGTTAGAACTGCAGCAGCTCAATTGGACCATTTTAATACACCATCATATTCCGGCAACGGTACCCCAAGAACTTCGACAGATTTTCGATTTCAGCCTCAAATAGTTGTCTATCCGGGTTGGTTAATTGACAATGGTGGCTTTCAACGTGATTCTATGAAAGAGGATGTCCATGTTGGCCATAATTGATTTAGTGCTGCTTCTGATCAGGAGGAGGTATGTACCAGAGGTAGTGTTAAATGGTAATGCTTAGTCGAGAGTAATAATATTGTAATTGACGATAACAAAGATGGCAAACAAAAGCAGTTCAACAACAAAAGAACCTTAGCTTCGAAAGATGACTCAAGGAGAGGCACCAGTAATGCTTAACAACCAATCCCCTTCTTCCTCATTTTGTCTTTCTAACTTCTTGCTGCACGCCCTCCCTGGCCTTTATAGCTGGTCAAAAGGAACTTAATGATTTTAATTTCCACTGCGTCCGTTCGTCTTCCAATAGTGCCGACACTGTAGTCTGATCCCTTCCATCATCATGAATTCAGTCCATTGGTACATTTCCCCCGAGAAGTGACCTTTCATTTTCCATCCCCCTGTGTTTTTGCACAATGAGTAAGCACTTATATAGTTTTAAGGTTAATAATATTTAATTAGTTTTAAATATTGTAATTAGTTTTAAATATTGTAGGGGTTCATTATACTCAATTTATGGATTGTACCTGCTATATTTGATTTAACTGGCTCAAACTGACTTAAACCAGATCCTAAAACTGTATATTTTATTAGATAATAAAGTTTTATTTTATATATTTTATTAGATATAATACATCTGAAGGTATTTAATACAGATTTGGTTCTGGGTGATCCGATCCTTACCGGATTTGAGTGGATAATATTTTATATAACTGTATTTTAAAATATTTTTAATTTTTCCCTATATTTCAAATTAAAATTTATATTATTTATATTTTTTTATGATAACAAGTTAAATACGGATACAGTTTGGATATGGACAAGATAAATAAAATGATTATAATATTCGGATTTGAACCTGATAATAATTTAAATATCCCGTATTCAAATTAGTATAAGAGCCATGGTGGCTTGTTTTATTTGACACATAATAATTAATAGAATACAGCAGTATTATCTCCAACAATAGTTAATTATTCATATAATATACACAGGCCTCAACCTGACTTATTTTTGTTTGGCATACAACTTATGGTGGTAAACATGATCAAGCTATGGACCTTATATGTTAGTTTACATGATAACACATTTTATCTTCATGGTAATAGTCAGCTTCCAGTAGATCCTATAGGAAAGGTAAGCAACAACACTCACATACTCCACTTGCTCCCTTGTTAGAACCGCAGCATCCAATTTGGACCTCCTCAACACACTATCATCTGCAATGACAACGCCAAGAACTTCACGGACAAGCCCCACAAACCCAACTTCGTCTTGCTTCAGATCAGGATGAAATAGGGCAGCATATTGGCTGATCTCAAAATTTTTCCCACAAGATAATTCATACTTCTCATTTTCTTGCATTTTGTACCCCGCAAACGTGAGCTCAGGGTTGTGGAGAAAAGATTTGAACAGAGATTCTGGGTTCCCAGAAAGGTAATGGAGCTGGAAGATGATCACTCTTGTGTCTACACTAAGAACAAGAAGCACTGGCTTGGTCTCTGAATTGGCATTTTCTCTGTAGTACTGCACATGCATTGCAATTACTTTTTCTCTTATGTCAGCAAGAGCTTGGAGCTCTTGGAGATAGGGATCAACCGAGGTTGGGGAGCTAACAATGGTGGTTTTCAACGTGATGCTACGAAACGGAACATCCATGTTTGCCATTGATATAATTACGTAAAGGGAAGAAGAGAGCACGAATGGTGTTTAGGTAATGAAGAGTCCTTGTTCACCAAGTTTTTATAAGGGGTTTAGAAGGAATTTGAATCTCCACCTGAGTAGAAGTAATGGGTGGAGCAAGGAAAGAACAATTCTTTTGAGATGCCATTGTTCTAGGAGGGAAATTGAGAGTAAAGAAACAAATATATCCATCCGAGTGCTCATTGGTTGCATAATAAAGCCATGGGAGAAAGTTCAAAATTGGATACTAGAAACTGCTGATGGCAATCATGTCACTAAATCTTGCACCATCAACTGTATTGAAGAAGGTGTATAGAACAATAGAAGCTGATCTTTAACCTTTTGATGATCATTAGAGACTACAAGACATTGAAAAAAAGGACTTGTTAGTAGATCGGTGTTTTCTTTATAGATGATAAAACAAAATTGTGATATCAAAAACAAGATTCCAACAATTCAATAGCAAATTTCTTCTTCGTTTTCAGCTCATCAACCTGCTCCTTTGGCCTTTTCATTTCCACTCTCTTGTCATTTAGTTTGATGATAAGAGTAGACACGCTTGAGTTTAAAAACTCAAATGGGACACTCACATTTCTTTTGTAAAGACCATGTTGGAGCAAACTTCTCATCATTCTTGACCTCATCCATTATATCTATTGATTTCTTTAAAAATGTGAAGTACTCGTCCATTCTTGCATGCTCTTGCCTATACCCACCTTCTTGCACCTCCAGCATTTTTGTAAACCCCCAACCTCTCATCCACTACAGTTCAATTCGAAAATTTTAGTTAATCAAATTACCAATTTGCTGAAATTGGAAAATATAAAATAAATAACTCACTTATTTTTAATTATTTTAGGAATTTTAAATTATTGAAAATTTTTACCCTATACATAAAGACAAAAAATATGTGTATATCTTTTAGTTATTTAAATTTAAATTATGATAAAGTTATTTTATTGAGAAATTAGAAAATGACTATGATTGGTAATTACTCCTCTTTTTATTATTAACAGATTTATAATTTAATTAGTATAGAACTTCTCAAAACAACAAAAAATCCATTTCATTTTTATCTGAATTAATTAAAATTTTAAAAAATGATAAAAATATGTATTTATTAGCTGTTATTTTCCATCTTTATCATAGTTCTAAATATGTGTTTACCAACTCTCTTTTGTCATCTTTATCACATTTCTAATGTAATTTATTAACAATTCCGAAAATAATTATAATACTAAAATTTTGTAAAAAACTAAAAGATTATTTTTTTCAACTTCATCGTGTTTTCTATATAACATTTCTAATTTAATTAATTAAAAATTTCGAAAATAGTGATGTTAATAAAATTTTGTAAAAATCTAAAAGATTAATATTTACATCTTTATCATGTTTTTAGTTTAGTTAGTAAAATAAATCCGGAAATAACAATATTCATTAATCAGATTTTGTGTTTATCAACCTTTTTTTCATTTTATCCCATTTTAATTTAATTAATATAAATATTCGAAAATAATAATATTAATAAGATTTTGGAAAAATCTAAAAGATTAGCTTTTCCCATCTTTATCATTTTTGTAATTATTAAGTTAAATAATTCCGAAAATATAAACATTAATTAATAAAATTTTGTGTTTGTCGACCTTTTTTCATCTTTCTCACATTTCTAATTTAATGTATTTAAATCCCGAAAATAATAATAATAATATTTTAAAATAAACTAAAGGATTAATTTTTCCATCTTTATCATGTTTGTGATTTGTTTAGTTAAATAATTCCGAAAATAACCATATAAGTTAAGAGGATTTTGTGTTTATGAAAATAAATTCTTAAAAATAAGATTTTTCATCTTAATTATATTTTTAATATTCTTAATTTAATTAACTAAACAATAATGAAAATGATAATATTAAACATGTGTTTATCAACCTTTTTTTCATCTTTATCACATTTTTAATTTAACTAATTTAAAATTTAGGAAGTAATAATATTAATAAGATTTTGTTAAAATCTAAAAGAATAATTTTTCCACCTTCATCATTTATGTAATTTATTTAATTAAATAACTCCGAAAATAACAATATTAATTAATAAGTTTTGGAAAAGATTATAAAAGATTGGGTTTTATTTATAGAGATTAAAAAATATGTTAATAAGATCAAAAATTATTTTTTAAGATTTTATTATTTTCATACTCAATCACATTGAACCATTTGCTAATCCCTCATTAACAGCGTCACATGGAAAAAATAGTTCTATTATTATATATAGATATAGATAAATTACTTAATTTTGTGCCTACCATATCGATTCTAATTATTTTTTAAACAACTAATTATTCTTTATAATTATATTGTGTGTGTGTATATATAAATATATATATATATATATATATATATATACATTAATAAGTTTAATTGTAACTATTTATGTTTATTTATATACAATATAATAACAAAGTAGTGAGATATCATAAATGGTAGGTATTAATTTAACTAGCATAAAAAGCCCAATTGGCGGTAAAAAACCTAATTGGCAAAAATGATTTTTGTGTTAGTACTCCCGCATCTAAATCAGATATCAAAATAATAAAGAAAAATAAAATTTCAAATATCTTTTAATTATTTTGAACTTATACTTAGTTATTTTTTAGCTGATTATTTAGTGGGGTGGTGACCCATATAAGCCACCACAATCTATACATGTGTGCCCTCCTCAAAATAATTGATTTGTCATTAATCTGTGCTCTCGGTACATATTGGTAGGGTTGCTAATTGAGTGAGTTAGCTCATAAGCATTTAGTGTTTGGCTCGGCTTGACCTCGACATTTAAATACTCGAGCTCGAACTCGACTCGAACTTGAATCTTACGAACCGAGCTTGAGCAAGGTCGTGTTCGACTCGACTCGACTCGGTTATAACTCAAACTCGAACTCGATAAAATATTATAATAATATAGTTTTTATATTATATATATATATATAATATAATATAATAACAAAGAAGTGAGATAATTGAGATGGTAAGTATTCAAGTTGATGACCTCAAGGTTCTTGGTACAATTCACATTGATTACATTTTCTTGTAAGTGAGGTACTTTTGATTTTTAATCGAGCCGGTTTCGAGCTCACGAGCAAGCTGGCTTCGAGTTTGGGAAAATTAAATAGTTTAAGTGTATTCGAGCTTGAGTCGAGTACGAACACATAAAAGATATTTGAGTCGAACTCGAGCATGTATGTTCAAAACTCGTTCGATCTCGAGTCGAGTTCGAACGAGTTTCGAACTATTCAAGCCGAGTTTGAACATAGGTTGAGCTCAGCTCGCTCGCTCGATTAGCACCCCTACAAATTGGACCATCACCTTGTTCACTTTGACCAAGAAGCACTCTAATTAAGTTTGTATCCTTACCTTAATCCTTTAACACAAGAGCCGAATGAATGCAATGCATAGAATTAAGTTTGGTCTCAACCACACGTATACACGTCAAAACCCCGTTCATCTGTTTGGTTCATGGTTGCATGAATCGGAATCGGAATCGGAATCGGTTTTCCATGGAATCGGAATCGGAATCGGAATCTGTCTGAATCGGCCAAGAATCGGTTCAGTTGAATCGGTCCAAATTAATTTAATCGGTCATATATAATAATTTGACAATTTACAATATAAATATATTAAAATTGGGTATTGATGTTATTTTGATATTATTCTGTGTATTATAGTTTATGATATTTTTTAAATATTTTTTAAGATTTTTTAAATTATTTAGAATTAATTATTATTTTTGACTCGGGTTAGACTCGAGTCAACTTTTAATTACGAGAATGCCACCCTCCCTCTACCTCCCGCCGCCGCCGGCGCTCGGTCGCGAGCGAGCCTCGCGGCGGCGATGTCGAAGGATGTTGGCAGCCCGGTCGGACGAACCGTCGGCCGGCGGAATACCGGCGGAATCTGGCGAAGCGCGGCGGAATCGGGCGGAAGCGCGGTGGAAGCGTCGGACGGCGGAAGCCGAGTTCGGGCGGCGGTCTCAGCGTCTGCGGTGGAATCGCGGCGGAGGGCGGAGGCTGAGGTCGGAATCGGGCGGCGGTGGCGTGGTCGGACGGAGCTGAGTCGGACGGCGGAAGCGCGGCGGAGGGCGGCGGAGCGAACGCAGCGGCGGAATCGGGGGAGAGGTTTTTAAATCCAAATTACCATTTTTCCCATGCTTAAATAATTTAATAAAAATTATACCTAGGGTATTTTGGTAATTTTGCAATAAAACCGATTCCGATTTAAATCGGCCGGTTCCGGTTCCGAGTTAAATCAGACGGAATCGGCCGAAACTCGCCGATTCAAGGCCCGGTCGGCCCCGAAATCGGATCGGCGCAATGCCGATCCGATTTAAATCGGCCGATTCCGCACAGAATCGGCTGATTCGTGCATCACTGGTTTGGTTTAATTAAATCTTAAATTTACTGAAATTATCCTTATCTCCCAATAAAATAATTTCCAATATCTAAGCAAATAGTCACCAATAAACACACCATTAAGGCAAATCAGTTACCCCAATTTTTAGGGAGACAGTTTAAAAGATGGTTTTTTTCAGTAATTTCATCAACTAACTAATTAGGGTACTTTGACATCTTTATACCCAACGACCAGGGTCTAATTTGCCGATTAATCGATTGGCAAATTGGAACTCGAAGAGGAGAGGGGGAAAAAAGAAAAAAATGGGGGTTTCTTATCTAACCGTTAGGGTTGCTAATTGAGCGAGCTAGCTTGTGAGTATTTTGTGTTCGGCTCAGCTCGGCTCGAGTCAAAACTTGATATTTAAATACTCGAACTCGTACTTGAGCAAGGCAATGCTCAATTCCAATCGACTCGGTTATAACTCGAACTCAACTCATAGCTCGACTCAATAATATAATATAATAATATACATAATATTATTTGTCTATTCAAAATATATTTAAAATTATAAATAAATATTATTATTGACTAAGTTTAATTGTAGCTAGTTATATTTATTTATATACAATAAACTAACAAAATAGCATCAATACAAGGATAACTAAGTTGGGAGACGTTGATTGCATTATCATTTTTTGTTGGATACATGTACAAGAAAAATAAAAATCGTAATTAGTATTTGGGCCCGAGCCTAATTGAGCGATCTCGTGAACTACTTTAGAGCTAGTTTCGAAAGCTCATCAAAATTAAATAGTTTAATATATTCGAGCTCGAGTCGAGCTCGAACAACATAAAAAGTGTTCGAGTCGATTTCAAATATATATGTTCAAAACTCGTTCGATATCAAGTTATGTTTGAACGAATTTCGAGCTATTCGAGTCTCGCTCGTTTAGCCACCCCCTTTATACGTGCAACACTTCATGCCTTCTCAACTACACAAGTGGACATTCCCTAATTAACTCATAACCAAATCTTAATGATTATAAATTCATACCCTTCCAAATTCCTAGGATTGGCTATCTAAAGCTCGTCATTAGTCTTCAGCTCCCTAATTATTATCATGCAACATGATTGATCAACAATTGTGGAACCATGCAGGGTCTGATCATTTAGCTAGAACTGAAAATGAATAAAAGTTAAAAGAGAAATAAATTATATTAAAAAATCAAGGATTTTACCAGTTGAATGAATCTCTTACTTTGGGGGCAGGTGTCGATTGATCATACGTTAGAGGAGACATTTTCCTGTTTAATAACCAAGGGAAAAGTTGGTCGTTCAAAATTCGATTAAGTTTAAAGATTTATTTTAATTACATATTTATTTTATTATCTAATGAGTTCTCTTGTTATAAAACTCATTTTTTCACATAAAAGACTAATATCTCATTTCTATGATTACTATGTCTTAGTTTTTTCTTAATTTCTCTTCTGTCAATTAATATATATATATATATATATATATATAAATTAAAATTTTAAAGTTAAAATAAATAAATATTATATTATCATGAATAAGTTCAAAACCTAAAACCTAATATAATGACGGAACTTAGGTTGAATAATTTTTTTATCACAAATTAGAAATGAGTTTTAAAAATATTACTAATGTGTCGATGGCTCGGGTAAATGAAGATATATTATGTTTAGTTTGTTTTTATTTAATGGTAATTGGTTACTCAAAATTAAATAAAGGCGAAACCTATAATGCATACCTCTATGTTGAAGAAAAAAACAATATCATATCTTTATATAGTCAAATTACAATGGGACTCCTCTCCCTTGAGCAAACAAAGTTCAAACAATGTTATTCTTTTGAAGATGTATATATTATAATAGGAAAGTTACTATGCGCCAGTGCAGAAAAAATTTTCTGTGCCCACTTAACGTCAGGGCCGTCCAATTACAAGGACGGCCTAAGATCTAAAAAAATTTTGATTTGAGCCATCCAATTATAAGGACGGCTGAGATTACATTTTAAAGAAAGTAGATCTGGGCCGTCCTTGTAATCGGACGGCCTAGACATGCAGGGTGCAAAAAATTTTCTGTGCCCGGCACGGAATAATCAATCTCATATTATAATGCCCATTTTTGTAGCGGGCAGGTGATTGAATTGTGTGGTAATTTCCTTGAATCTATGTATGTTAAAAATGCACATCGTCTTCTACCAATATTTGTTACTTAATTGTAAGGGTTTTAATTAAGTAGTAAATTCATGGCTGATGGTCCCGGCCTTGTGTTCATTCTATATTAATATTAATTCATATATAGTGTTCATCGATTCCCTTGTACAGGAGCCACTCGTTCTTTCTTTTACCGTATCGCCAACTTTACCTATGTACTTACTATGGAAATGACATCTATATATTGACGAGGTATAGCCTAGAAGTCATCAATCATAATTTTCTTATTTGATTTCCAGGCACCTTCGAAAGGAAACCATAAAATTAATTAATTACAAGTTAAAGTACTCGAACTATGTTCATGCAGTTCGCCGATTGAGGTTATCAGCAACCACAAAGTACGCACTTATACCTACGGCAAGTTATTATATATTAATTAACTACAATAAAAATAAAAATAAAAATAAAAATAATCTCCACTCCCGTAAAAAAATAATATAAAAAAATTTATTATTTACCTGCTTTCTCCACCTTGTTATAACCGTGGAGAATGAATGTAATATTATTTTTACATTTATAGGGAAGCATGTACGTATTAATTTTTCCATGCATGAAATTGTGGAGTAACTTTCTGCTACCCAATTTTTCTTTTGCCACATAATTTTTTGTCACCCTACTTTTTTTATAGATTTGATAGTATATTTTAAATTTGTTGAATCATGGAAAAAATATAAATTTTTGTAATGACCTTACACTTATACCAATTGTGTGTGCATATATATATATATATATATATATATATATATATATATATATATATATCCTGTTCAAATCAATTAAATACAATATTTTAAAATTTGAACCAGATGTGCATGCAAAACTCAAGCATTTTTCTTCGTTTAAAAAAGAAAACTCAAGCATTTTTATCCCAATTTAACAATATCCATGTCATTTTCAAACATCGGTGATGGAAAAAGATACAACAGTCATAATTACTGGCAAGAAATTGCCTACGCACATGGATGTCCACTCTGAGATTTTATTTGTACGTACGCACTATTTGTGTACATATCATACCAAATGGGTTTATTACCAGAATCTATTTCAAAAGCACACACACTTTTAAAACGCAAACGATTATAAGAGGTCTCCATGGTTTATTTGACATCTGCAACATGCATGGCGCCATGGCTACCCAAGGAAAGCTTCATAGAGGAGAACTCCAATCAAACCGAAAGCAGTCATGCCGGAGAAGTACCAAAGGCTCCAACTCATGTAGTCCGGCAAGAAGATCCTCACCAGAAGAGTAAAGACCAAGACCAAGCAACCGGAGGAGAGGAGGTAGAAGAACTCCGCCACCTCCGGCACCGACCTTGAAAAAGGCCAAACCGATGATTGCACCGTAGAAATGCAACCATCAGAACAATGACAATCATGTAGAACGACTCCGGGTGTTGTTTGAAGGCCAGAAATGGGAACGTGCCACCATCAACACCCACAAAGTCAGAGATGCCCAAGAAGGAAGCGAGGACGGTAATGGATGAGACGATGAGCACTCTTGCCCATGAACGTAAACCTGCGATTCGAGCTCTTGCGCGAGCTCGGTGAGCAGGCCACCACCCGTTGTTGCGTGGTCGATGCATCGGTTGTGCTTCACGTTGATGCAATTGCATTCTTAGCTCAACGCGAGTATCAGCCATTGATGCCGATCGATGATCAAATTACTAGGCTCTGTATTGCTCCTTCTAATTAATCGATACATTTAGGTGTTGCTCACTACGCAGAAAACAAGGTGATACCACCAAATCAGAAAAAACAATGTTATATTGGGGCCGTTGAAGTTTTGCTTTGCGACAAAGAATTTACAAGGATTGTGCTTACGATCAATTTTCTTTGAAAGTGCGTATCGGTCTCTCGAGGTGTGAGATCAGTGGATGTCCCAATCCTCAGATTTTCATCACCAAGAAGATTGAAGTGACCCGTGTGTGTGTGTATATATATATATATATATGCGCGGCACCGCGCTACAGCGCGCTGCCCTATTTTGGCAGCGCATTGGCGCTGCCTCGCGTGGGCCGTCGGATCTTGATCCGACGGCCCACAATCAAAGCACCCACCCACCCCCTCTGGACCCGTTTGCCGGCCCACCAGACCCGCCCGACCCGCCCAATCCGCCCGCTTGCCGCCCTGCCCAACGCCCGCCGCCCGCCCGCTGCCACCTGCCCGATGCCGCCCGACGCCCTGCCCAACGCCCAACGCCGCGGCGGAGGGGCGGGCGGCTTGGGGCGGCGGCAAGGCGGGGGCGGGCGGGCGGGCGGGCGCCGCGGCGGGGCGGTAGGTTGGTCGGGTCGCGGTGGGGGGCTGGGAGCAGGGCCGCGGGCGGCGCTTGCCAGGGAAGCCGCGGCGGGGAGGGTCGGTCGCATGGCGGCGGGCGGGCGGCGCTGTCGGGCGGCGGCGTCAGGCGGGTGTGGCAGCGTCGGGCGGGCGGGTTCGGGCGGGCGACGGGTCGGACGGGTTAAACGGGTCGGGCGGGTGGAGCTCTGTTTTGAGGCCCGTGGGCTGCAAAAAGACTGCAGCGCACTGCAGCATTTTTGTACTATATATATATATATATATATATATATATATATATATATATATATATATATATATATATATATAAAAAACAATACATTGGGCCGCTGGATTTCGATGCCAACGGCCTAAGCAGACCTTCCCACCCCTCCATTCACAAGCTTGTCCGCTTGCCCACGACCGACCTGCCAGCCCACCCGTCTGACCTTCCGCCCCTTGCCGCCACAGCTCCGACCGACCCAAGCCTTGGCCCCTCTGTCGAGCCCCCACCCCCCCCCCCCCCCAACGTGAGTATCATCCATTGCTTGGGGCAGCGGCAGCGGGGGGCCGTGGCAGGGGCTGGTCGGATGAGTGGGCTAGCGGACGCAGGGGTGGGAGGTTGTGTCTAGGCCGTTAGATCGAATTCCAACGGCCCACATTAAATGCATTGCATGCGTTGCACAAGACTACACATTTTATTTAACTAAGGACTACCGAACGTAAAGAGGGGAATAGATATTCGGCATTTACTTGTTTTGATGATGGCATCAACCAATCAGTGTGAGCGGTACGTAGAATGGATGCAATTAAGGGGGGCAGGGTTCATTTAAGCAATACAAGAATTGGTGAGCACAATAGCGAAACCAACTGCAGTACTTCATAGACTCGGCTCTTTTGTCTTTGAGATTGTAGCAATATATACTATCGCCCAAGGCCACAAAGAAAGCTTTCATATACGGACGTGGAATCGTAAAATGCGACTGCTCTAACCGAGCTTTAGGCACACAACGTTCTCTGCCGATCTTCTATCTCATGATCCATTTATCATGCCCCACCTCGTTGGTTCCAAGTTCCCAAATTTTCACTTCGTTGCAATCGCCGCCAACGAATTGAATATGCCCTCTAGATTTACCGAGAGATACATCGCCACCCTCTCCGTCAATATAATCAGGTAAGTAGAGTCGCTTGAATTGCTCCTCCCTGATATGAAACACTAGCAGTTGAAACTTCTCCGTAGCATCATCATGTTCTTTGAGCACCATGTCCAACAAAGTTCTCCGTAGCATCATCATGTTCTCTGAGCACCATGTCTAACTTTTGTCAGTGTTGATCTCAATTTTCCAACTATATATATATATTTTGTACCCACTAGACCCACAAACCAATTTCAACTTTAGCGCAGCTGCCACTTGGCCATGCCCGGCAAGCATCCTCTAGCTAGGCCGACCACATAAATAGCATCACCATGTCATGGCTCGATCATCCATGGTGATGACCCCACCTCTCCTGGCAAATAAATAAATAAATATATATATATATATATATATATATATATATATATATATATAGACACATGTTAACAAAACCTATAATTCATGGCTGCCCAAATTAATGTCCCTATATATACACATAGCGCATGGCACGAGCGGAGCTAGCTTAGGAGTTTTTATCACTCAAGTCGCTCAAAACTACTGTTAAAAAACTCAACTCTACTAGATTGTGATCAAGTTGGTTTCAAGTTATACCAAATTTATATCGATTAGACTCAAAAAACTCGATTCGACTTAAAACTCAGCTCGAACCAACTCCATGCCTAATATAAACCATCAATATTTATTTTACTTCAACAATATATGAATAATATAACATTTAAAATAATAATTTGCTATAAATTTACTAAGTTAAAATAATCTAACTACTATTATATGGCCATTAATTAACGAGAACACCATTTATATTCTTACAATAAAAACTAATTAAAATCTATTATATTTATAAATCAAACTTTAATAAAGTTAGACCATGGCATTCATGCAATATCATTAATAAAATATAAATTTATTTTAAATATCTTATATTATAGAAAGCAAACTAGATCTTCAAAGTTATAATGATGAAACTCAAATAGAACCAATAATCAACGTGAATTTGAACAAACTCGACTTGTATCTTTGAATTAAAAAAACTCGAATTAAACCTTATAACTTAAAAAATTCAATTTGTTCATGAAATGAGTCGAGCTTGAGTTGGGCAAAATTCGACTTGACCCAGCTCGTGCCCAACCCTTTACAGACATTATTCACTAGGAAAATCAATGAACCAACTTATATACTTTACACATTCCTCTTTTTTAAAAAATAAAAAAGTTATATACACTTTTTAAAATTGATTTTTATTATACTTGCTTTAATAATTAAGATGAATACACTAAAAATATTGGATTGATTTGAGTAGTGAGTCCGATTAAATTGTTCTAAAATGGCTCACATAGATATGTTGCCGGCCATAATCAAAATAAAGAAATGAAATTCAATAATTAATAAAAATCTATTTTTAAAATTTCCTAATCTAACAAATATAAGCATAATTGCGTAAATTTTTAGTCATAAATCAATTGCGAACCAATTTGAATCGACCCAAAGTTTTTATTTTGAGCAGTAAATCGTTGAAAAGATTAAGATAAAAATTTTAACAAATCCGATTCAATTAAAATTAAAATATGAGGATTCTATTTTAATACCGAATCCCGCCCCAAAATTTGAATCTTCAAAAGACCGCCATTGACGTTCCTCCCCCTTCCATCTCCATCTCCTTTCCACTTCCTCCGACCAGCAAGGGCGAGCCCAACACCGATGCCGGAGGCGCGAGACCGGCTGCCGGGGCGGGGGTGGTGGAGGTGCCGGCGGGCTACGGGGTCCGGCACGGGCCGCCAGCCGGAGAGCGATCCGCCACTCGGAACCCGGCGTTGCTGAAGCGGGCGGAGTGGAGGGAGCAATGGAAAGGCCATGGCGGCTCGACCCCGAGCCCGCTGCCGTCGTGGTGCCCGCCTACCCTGCTCCGAGATGTCGATCTTATAGTCAGAGTAATCTTCCCCCTCCCCTCCCTCATCTCGATATTTTCTGATGATTCGTTTGTTTGTCTGATTTGACTTTTTGTTGATGTGATGATATCGGAGAGTTTAATTGTTGCTGAAGCCAGCGCATTGTGGGAAAAAGATTGCTGCTTTATTGTTACATTCGGCGTCGGCTTTGATGGGGATGTTAAAACTGGATACGGATGGTGGTTCTGACTTCTGACTATTTGTTTAGTTTTTTTGTTCTTTGAAGTGGGTTTTTTTAACTGTGAAATCATACTGAGAAGATACGGAGTGGAATTTTCCAATGGTGTCTTAGCAAAAAGAATGTAGTTGTTATTGTATGGTTTCGAAAAATTGGGTGTGAAACACATTAATGCATTTTAAACTGAATAGTGTTCATTCATTTGGTTATTCAAACGAACTGCATTATGTGTCTACTACTCTGCTTGCGAATATGGAAGAACTGTCTTTTCACCTACAAGTCCTTTGTGCTATTGGTCTGTAAAATTTTAGTCTAATGTGTATATATTATGCTTGCTTGATGCCTTGAAAGTTTATAGTATGATTGATATATGCAAGCAAATGAGCAATCCACCTGGTGGCAATTTTTGCATGAAATATAGACATTTCATTTAAGATAAGCAGAACTGCTTCTCTGCATGTGATGAAGCCATAATGTTTGGTTTTATTACAGTTTTCATTGTGCTTGTTCTCGTCAATTTTCTTGGTTGAATGTGCTACCCTCAAGCATTGCCCCTGAGACATTTGGAAGTCCTTAAATGATGTACTTATCAATTTGCCCGTTTTCGTTTCCCCAACTTTGCAGGCAATTGAGAGAAGCAACTTTCGGTTGAAAACTGAATCAGAACTCAGGCGGAAAAAACAAAGATCCCGACTAGCACCTGTACCCTTCACCAGCCCACTGACGATTGAAAAGCCTTCTAAGGAATCACCACTCCCTGCTCTTGCTTCACCCATTCGCTCAAGCGTTGTCCTGGATTCAACTCCCACTGTCGGCACCAAAGAAAAGGCTGAAAAGGACGCACAACGTGCAAAGCAGCCATCAAAAGTGGGTCTCATGTCCACGCAAAGGGCAATGCTGGAGGTTCGAGACCGGCTTCCGGGGCTGGGTGTGGTGGGGATGCCACAGGGAGAGAGAACTGCCACTCGAGACCAGGCATTGGTGCGGCGGTCGGAGCTGAGGGAGCAAGGGCTGTCTGGCTATGGCGGCTCGAGCTCGAGGCAGCGTCGGTCGCGGCCGTGTAAGAGCCCGCTACCGTCGTGGTACCCTCGTACCCCACTCCGTGATATCACTCATACAATCCGGGTTATCTTCCTTCTCTTGACTTTTTGATGATTTGTAGTCAATTGGGTTAGTCCTGTGACTCTTGTCAATGTTATTTTAATGTACTACCCTCGAGGTCTGATGTATATTATTATGGATCTTTTTTTTAAAAAATCAACCTTGCAGGCAATTGAAAGAAGAAACATTCGATTGAGAGCAGCATCAGAATTTGAGAGGAAAAAGCAGGAATCTCAAAATTCTCCACTGGCACCTACACCACTCACCAGCCCATTGACGTGCGGAAAGCCTTGTGAACAATCTCTACTTCCCTTTGAATCGGATATAACTCCCATTACCTGCGGGGCTCTTCAAATTGCAGAAGAATACAGCGAAGGAGGTGGCCGGAACAAAGATGTCTTTGATAAGAAGCTCATGGAATTGGAGGAAATGGAAAAGGCTGTGCAGAAGAAGTTGATGGGGATGAAGGGTACAGTAAAACGTGCAAAGTGGCCGGCAACAAGCCAGCTCATGTCTATGCGGTAAGCGAAACCTCTAGTTTCACATCGCAGTATTGGAGTTAGGAGTGTGGGACAATGGATTTCAAGATGATCGAAAAGACTCACACAGAAGTAGAAGTCGAGGTCGATTTTGGCAAAGCATTTTTTGCTACTAATCAGTTAATGGCTCCTTCTTTTGTTGGATTTTTCTTTTTCAATTTGACTTTAGTACATCTGATAATTTAACCACTTCTGCATTAATTATGCAAGTGGCCTTGAGTATATCCACAATTCCATATCCCTTTGCCTGCTGTCCGCTGTCATTATTTATGAACTTCCAAACACCTAATTTGGCTTCATTTATGTTCCCTGCCAATATATAAATGGGTATCAAATATACCTCCTAAGCTTCCAATTAAGGCTTTGCCCAGAAGAAGACTTCGACCGATCACATGCATCGTCGATGGATTAACGACTAAACAATAATCTGTGGCGTAAGATATATACATTGGTCCATGATTCACTCTCCAATTGCATATAAACTTAAATCAAACTTGCTTATTTTGAAAAATAAAAAAATACAGCAAGCAAATTAACACTATTAATTCATTTACTTATTAATTAAAGTTATACATATATATATATATACATATACAATTTACGTTCTTTAAGAATTTTCCTATACCACACCCCCCCCGCGAACGACCCTCTTCTCCCACAAGCGACCAGGTTCGTTACAATATTTAAGGCATATAACAGACAAACCACTATCAAATAATTAATGTCTACATTTAGTTTAGTTTGAAGCATTAAAATAGAAGAAGCTAATGAATCCCAAGCATGGCACTAAATAATTAAGGTCGTAAACGCCGGCGATGCGGATCAAGAGGCGAGAGTGGTACGACTCGTGTAGCGGCAGAGCACTCGGCATCGGAGCACCTTGTCGTCGACGTAGAAGCCCGGCGTGATCATCACCTTAACCCCGGCCGGTGCCATGGAGCGCTGCCGCTCCGGCAGCACGTCCTCCATGTACAGCGGGTCGAAGCTCCGGTTCTCCTCCACCCGCAGTATCCCCACCGGCGGCGCGAAGGAGAAGGCGAGCAGGTGCTGCAGCCACACGCACTTGGCTGCCACGAAGAACGACTGCAGCAGCTGCTCCGGCCACGCCCGCGACCAGTCCAGCGTCGCCAGGATCGACCCCATTTTCTGGTCGCAGTACTGGCTGAACTCCTCGCTGTAGTACTTGGTCCCCTTCCGAAGCACCTCGCTCCAGCTAAGGTGCCGGAGCGCGCCGAAAGATTGCAGCTTTGCCCGCCGGTCGTGCTGCGGGTCGAGCAGCTTGGCAGCGCCGTTGGGCTGGAACACCGTGTTCTCGAAGTCCTGGTGGAGGCATTGGTTCACGACCGCCTCCATGTGGTAGAGCACGTCCTTGGAGTACTTGGACGCCGTAGTCAGGTTGTGTGGTTGGAGCAGCCGGTTGAGCTTCTCCATCAACCGCTCGTCGCCGTCGTCGATCTGCCCCACCAGCGCCTTGCAGAACTGCTTCACCGAAGCTCTCGTCTCCGACGCCATTTGCGCAAACCCCTCCGACAGCGCATCCTGCGTCACCGCCATATTGGCGGACGCCGGCACCGACGGTGGGAGGGCGGCGGCGCGTTTCGGCGGCAGGGGAGGCTGCGGCTTCCCTTGCATGGCGGCCCGCCGGAGGGCCTTGCGGAGCTTGTCGCAGTACTTCTCGAGGGAGAGCAGCCGCTGCTGGAGCTTGCCTAGGGAGGATCTCATCTCGGCCACCTCCGCCAGCGCGACCTCTCGGCCCTCGTTGGCCTGCTGCAGCTCCTTCCTCAATGTCTCCACGTTCGTCGCCCGGCCGGAGACGTGGGAGCTGGCCGCCTCCTCCAACGCGTCGGCCGCGCAGCTCGGCGACGCTTCGCAGTTCGCCGCCGCCGCCGCCGCCGCCTTGGGCTGCTTCTTCTTCGTCCCCCTCGGAAACAGCCATGAAAAGATTGGACCTTTACCGCCGCCGCCACTGCTGGTCTTCTGCTGTACCTCGGGAGCAAGAGCAGCCGGATGGTTCTCTTGATTCTTGTTGGCCGCGCTTTCACTGCTCTCTCCTCTCTCGCGGTTGATGGTAGCCGGCCGGCAGGTGTTGCAGGTGGTCACCGACCGGAGCTCCGATCTGCGAATTTCGTCGCCAGGGGAGAGGTGGTTGAAGCAAGGATTGTCCCGCAGCCCGCCGTTTTGAGCTCCGAACACGGCCGACGACACCCCGCCGTCGTCGTCCTCTCCCGAAACCGGTTTTTCCTAGACGACGGCGAGCTCCTCCGACAGTCATCTTTTTCGCTCCCTAGTTCCTTCTCAACTCCACTCCCATCCCAGACACTCGAAAGCCGCCGGTTCACCGCACGATGGTACCCTGCTACCACCGCCAGCTCCTCATCATAGCTCTGCAAAATCCAACCACCAAACCGTCAAAATCCAACGCACATCAGATCATTAATAAAGCTCACTCGCAATAACCACAACACATACCGGGGTGAAAACAGGGTAATCTTGAGCAGTGAAGAGATGGGAAGCTCGGGCAAGAGAAGGGGAAGGCGAGGCGGGGAGGCGGAGATTGGCAGGGCTGGATCCCTGGACGAGTGCGGCATGGATGGCTCTGAGCTCCACCGCCTTGGCCATGGCAGCATGGATGTCCTGCCTGCGAATCTCGTGGTGCAGCATTTGATGAGAAGAAGCCATAAACAATAATAATACTACCGGTGCAGCTGCTTGCTAGCACGAGCTCAAATTAGCAGACGAAGAAGAAGACGAAGAAGAAAGAGAGGCAACCGACATGGTAAGGGATGGGAAAGATTGGATGTGTGGGAGATGGAGACCACAGAAAGGAGGAGGAGGACAAAGTAGTAAGAGAGGAAAGGAGGAGAGGAGAGAGAAGAATGCAGAAAGAAGCAGAGCATGGCCAACTTTCACTCTTCTCATCGTTTTTTCTTTTTGTTGTGTGCCGTCTTTTGTTTTGTTTTGTGGTTACTGAGGTTGTGTGCGTGAAAAAGACAGCCTGTGGTCATGCAATCTCCTACTCACTCTTCTTCCACACCGCTGATGTTAGCTACGTCATTTACCGTAATAAGCTCCATTTTTAGAAATTTACGCTAAATAGGAGGCTCATAATGTTATAATTATTACTATAATTATAACATTATAAGAGTTTTTAAAAACAATTAGTTAAGTAAAAATCACCACGCATGCCTTCACTGCCCTCCACGTTGGACAACTCGCGTTAGGGTCCAGCCCACCAGTGCCATTGGATTGGGGTCAGATTTGGGGGGCCTCTCAATAATTACATCTAACCTCGATATTTTGTTGGCTGAAGTGCGACACACAGAGATCCAGCTGGACAGAGAGTAACAAAGTGAAAAATTTGGATGAAAAGATGATAAAAACTACTTATTTTCTTTTAATACAAAAAGCACTTGATTAATTTATATGCGTGGAAATTTTGTTCTGTGCATACAATAACCATGACATCTCACGTCACCGCACAGGGAGCATTAAAAAATGACGCTCCTGCCGAAAGAAAGACCCTTTCTGTTAACCCACACTATTCCCCGGAATTAGTGTATGAATGAACGGAATGCAAAATAAACGTAGAGATGGGGATTGAAAACTATTTTATTCCTCGTCACCCACTTGCATTATTAACGACCGAGCTGGTTTGGCCGGCTCTTTCTGGCGCAGTAGTACCTGGGCTATCAAGGGACACCAGATCAGTTTGGCGCAGTTGGCCCGCGACATTGAAGGTACCACTTTTTTCTTGCATTCTGAAAGTGACGAATCATGGTTAATAATGAAGAAAATGAACGTACATATATACAATGTTGTTATTTTTTAGTTACGAGGCCCAGGTGTTGTTTTTTCTCAACATGGTTAACAAATTTTTTTCCTGTTGCAATGCCTGTGAGATATGAACCATGTGAACGTTATGCAAGAGCTTAAAGAGGTCCTTCCATTATTTAAGCAACATGATCATCGATCATGGTAGGATTTTTCCTCCTATTCTTTAATTAGGGAAGGATAATCCACTTTTGAAGGCCAAAAGATTATTCCTTCCATGAAGTCTTCTCTCTGGTGACATTTTTAATGGCTTTGCTAATTACTTACATCTGTACATGCGATTATGGCAAATCCGAACTTACCTTCGCTGATCTTGATACTGCAAAGGATCAAGATTGCTCGCATGCAGTTTTTATAAGTATTCATTAAATAGTAACATGAGAATTTGAATCAGACAAGTAAAATATAACGTAAAAAAATGCTTACTTAATGCTTCATTCCATTCGTCGATTACTTATTCGTGCATTCTTATTATGATCAGAAAAAGAGTTCGATCAGTCTACGAAACGTGCATCAGAATCTGATCACCAGCAACTTCTATCAACTAGCTCCGAGAGACTTGGAGAGACCAACCCTACCATGTTATCATGTTCACATAACAGTAATACTACGCAAGTTCATCAACACCTGCCAAACGAACTAGCTCCAACATTCGTGGAGAGACCAAGATCAATACGAACACATACAGCTTGATTGACGTACTTATAGACGTCTGATCATCATCTTTCAATAATCATGGACGTAGCCGATTGCGGTTGAAGTTGGAGGTGCTATTGAGGTACTTCTGAGCATGGATAGCAAGTTGAGCGGCGGTTCTCGTCGTAACAAGCTCGGCTGGAATCTTCTTCCAATTGCCCTTTCCATGGTTTTTCAATCACTTCTCGAGTAGACGATGCTCCTCCTCCGTCCATCGTCTTCCTACAATATTACCCAGTACTGATCAACATTAATCCACCAAGATCAGACGAGCTTACAAGCATATATATATTACCAGAAAGAAACATCGTTAAAAACTCAAACAATGATCTTACTTTTGATCTTTATCTTTGGTTTCTTTATGTTCTCACCCATGAGTTGAATATACCCCTTCGGAGGTTTAGAAGTCTGCGCGGCAGGCGACTCTGCATTCTTGATGTTGCGGTGCAAGTGATTCAGGCCGTTCTCGTCAAAACAACGTCATTCGCAATCTTCTTCCACTTGCCCTTTCCTTACTTTTCGAAAACCTTAATGAACATCGTCTGCTCCTCTTCCGACCACTTCTCACCTGCACCAAAATACTATTCATGACCACACAATCCGTTAACACTCCCAAAAATCCATCAAAAACGAAGGCCAGACGTTTTTAACATACACATACATCGCATGCATGCGGAAAGAATTGATAATGTTACAAGATCAGATGAACAATTAAATCACTCACTTCGTATTTGTATCCGAGAAGTTGAAGCATCGGCCACATTTGCCGCGTTGGTGTTGGCACTGCGGCTACTGTTCCTCGTCATTCGCCTCGATGGTCCGGCCGACTGGCTAAATGAGTCTGCATTCAGGCAATAGTCACCGCCATTGAATAATTATCATTACTAGGTGCTCAAGATCAAATCCATCAACATCGTCTAAAGCTGATTCCAAACACACAAGGAGAAAGAAGTAGATACAAGATCATACAATTAAAGAATTTACCTCATGATCGTAGGCGAGTGAAAATTGAAGTAGCGACCTTTGCCTTGGCAATATTGGTGCTGCGGGTGCTCCTCGTCGACCAAATTGCCTGCAGCTTCATTCCCAACGTATGCCAAAGAGAAGCAACTCACTGGTGTGAGTATCTCTGCAACTGTCAGACCACGTATGATAGATAAGAAAGTTGAAGATTATCGGCTGATATTTGTGGAAGAAGAATGTGCGGGTGCGGTTTGTTTATATAGACGCACATGTTTCTTTCGAACGATTTTTACGTACTGCATATCAGGTGGCCCCAAATATTAACCACCAACATCAAACTTACCTAACAGAGCAAACCCGTTGTCGGCTATGGATTTTTGCTACCGCAAATTTGCAATACGGTTTAAATGACTCGACAACGAATTTGTTGTAGCTGCTCACACAGGTACAAATACATGATGCTGCAAATTATAAATCAGACAGGTAAGAAGATTAATGTGCGAGTGGGGGATGTTTATATAGATGCACATCGGCGTTGTCGTCACAAAATCAAGATTCAAGAAACAACGGTTAGCCTAATCGAGCTGTATGACTAAGACCGTTGATGTCACGGGTTTAATTTAGTGTTAAAATTTTTCACCCTAAAACCTGTCCCATGCGGTGTATTCCCTTCCTAGGAATACCAGCCTACCACTGCCACACAGCAAAGTACCTCTATTTACAACGGCACGCCGAAGGTTGAACCTTGTGAACACACGCACGCCGCCACCCAACACCATGCCCAACTGCCTAGCACTGCTGGTGTTGGCTGCTGGTACCGATCAACAGATCACAACAATATGCAACTCACCAATACCCGTAGTATGTCACGCCATAAACACCGATCACCCAACCTCGGCATGAACCAGACCCCGGAATCACGGTCTAGCCCCTTGGTCCCAAACCCGGCGTTCACACCATACACAATTACGGGAATTCACCCAACCTTTATTTCAATTTATGAATAAAGAAAATTACAATCAACCACTCACCGGACCACTTGCAAGTCGTGGACGTGCAACCCCATGAACTTGCCCCTCAACTCCCTAAGAGGCTATGAGAATAATGAGCCTCACTAGTCAAATTAATCCTCACACACAACTCCAAGTCGATCCCCCTAGATAAACCCATTTTACATGCAATTCACCCAACTAGAAAGCAAATAGGTTGTAACACGACAAAGACTTGTACCTAATCCTAAAGGCAGACCTATCGACCACCACCTTGCAGTCATCCCACTTGTGGTTCCCGTCCGAACTCTACGAATTGGCTGCAGCACCCCAAGTTGTCTCCTTGCACAATCCATGTTATTCTTCTCCACAAAGAATGCACACACCTTCTCCGGTCATTTTTTTCTCTGTATGAAGGTCGTCCCTTTATATCAAAGACGTCCTATGTTTGTTGCAATTGGATTAAGTCCCAAAAGATCTCCAGAATATCTCACACAATTTTTGCACCATCGTGCTCATCCACACGCAAGCCTTGTATCTCCAAAGATTGCCTGAATATTCTCTCCAAGTTAATCCTCATCAATTCTCCCTCATTGGCTCGTGGAATATTATGATTTTCTCCAAGATCTCATCCATAACAATCAGCAATTTCCTGAACAACCAACTCCTTAGATGCATGACGGCTGCATGGTCGAACCCTAGTTTGACCCTTAGCCTGTAAAACCCACGATTCGAGTTAGGGTTTTATATTCAGAACCGGTCGGGTCGACCGTTATTTTTCGAGTTGAGTCAGTTTCAGGACACGTGTACCGAGCCGACGCCGGTCGCGTGTATGAGCTATGAGGGTCATGCGTACCCAAGTATATGATGATAACGTCATGAACACAGCAGAACAGAATGAGTTATCAGATATATGAGAGTATGTCAGTCATTTTTTATTATTTTTATATATAATGGATCGTAGAATTAGTTTTAGGCCGTTTATCGCGTTAGGACGCGTTACGGGCATTTTGGGTGGGTTGATAGTTCTAGAGCATATCATTACGATGTTTTGGTGTTTGTTTGATTTTACGGGATTTTTCCCGATTTTTATGAATTTTTTAGGATTTAATACGACTTAGTTATTATACTTGACTCGAGTCGGAGACGAGTCAAGTATTATTTACGAGTTTGCCACCACATTCACCCTCGACTTTTTCCTTTCTTCTTCCCCAAACCCTCGCCCGCGCCGCCCCTGTTCGCGCGCCACCGCCGCCGCTGTCGGCGCCGCCGGGCCGTCGACCGACGCCGCCCAGCTCGGCGACGACGTCGCCCTGCCGCCCGGACTAGGTCCGGCCCCCATCGGACCGCCGCGACGCGAGGAAACCACGCCGCGACGCCGCGGCCGCGTTGCGTTTCCGTCGCCAATCCCGCCGCCGGCGACCGTCGCAGCCGTCATCCAGTGGTCGCCTCAGCACCACCGACCACCCAGCGACCCTCCCCGACCGGAACGGAGGGCATCGCCGCCCTGGCCGGCCGGATTTAGCGACCCAACGCCGCCGCTCTGTTTTAGCCGTTTTCCGGCGAGCCGCCTCCTCCGTTGGCCGCGTCGACCTCGTAGATGAGTCGGGCTCGTCGAGCCGGTTCCGAGGGTACCCTACATGACCCCTATCCAGCTAGTAGATACCACCGGCAATGGTTGCCGGAAAACCACCGGAAGTCGCCGGAAAACCGCCAGCAACTGCCGGAAAACCGCCGGAAAATCGGAATTTCTAGAATTCGCCGGAATTCACCGGATCTTCCGCGGGCCTCACCCGGTGGAGCCCGATCGAGCTTTGGACGCCGAGGAGCGCCGAATTCGAGCTCCGAGGCGCGCGACGGAACTCTAACCGTCGCCGATTGCCGACGACGTGAGGTATAATTACCTCCGATTGATTTCTTTAAAATTGATTATGATTGTTAGTATAACATGCTAGAATTAAATAATTGTCATGATAAACATATGAGTATGAGTGTAGTGATGATTGCATGATGCAATTAATTGAGAATGAATAGGGAGTGATTTAATGAGGTAGATCGAGTTGAGCATGATAATTGTGTGTGATGTGATTAATGACTAATTAGGGATGAAATGATAAGTTACATGATGAGATTAAGTGTGAATGAAGGTTCAGTGATCTAATGAAGTAGATCAGGTCAGAGCATGATAAGTGACCACGGCATAAGTTATAGACACGTAATAAAATTAGTATGAATAGGATGAGCTAGGATTAATTAATTTTTATGATTTTCTGATTGTTATGTTGATGGATGCTTGCATTGTGATTTTGATGTTATTGAGTTTGATGCATCATTTAGTTAGCGGGCGTTAGTATTTAGTTTTGATGTGTAGGTACGGAGTAGGAGCTCGCCGCCTAGGCGCGATGACACGCTTGGAGCTTCTACCAGGTCCGTTTAGGACTCGTCTTGTTTTACGCTCTTCCATTGTATGTTTATTTTATTATTGCAGGGCGGGTTAAGTGGCGTTTTATCGGATCCCACTTAACTCGGGCCATTTAATCGAATATTTCCGGATTAATAACCCCTCGAGGATGAGATCCCTCGAGGATGATTTCGAAAACAAGATCCACCACAAGTTGCCTTCGGGCCTATTATATGAATCCCTTCCCAGGCCTATATATATAGTTTTATCGAGTTTTCAGTGAGACGAGAGATGGAGAAACCGACTGCACGTACCATGCAGAGGATGCCGTGACAGTCAAAGCGGGCTCTGGATTAGTGTCAGCGGACTGTTCCATTCCCGAGGGATCCTGACAACTCCGCGTTTGAGTTCCTCACACCCGGAGAACGTGGAGGTTTACGGGTACTGTTTAGTACAGCGCATGTCCGGACTTGTGGTTCAAAGGGTACTAAAGGCGACTGCCTGAGAGTACTCGGCCTTCGTGCTCAAGGCCAGGAGAAATATGGAGGTAAGGAGAGGGCTTAGGATAAAGTTTCACGAGAAGTACTGAAAAAGAAGTGCTGAGAGTAGCACAGTACCAGCAGCAGATAAGTTCGGGATGCTACCGGGTCTGCAGCCCAGTGGCTCCTCAGTAGTGCCCTTCAGAGTGTTCTTGAGGAAGTATATGTTTTCTTTCAGATGAGAGTTTGCTCTCATAGCCAGTTTGTTATAGTTATTTTATTTTCCGGACCAGTAACGCTTGTTACTGACGTTTTTCTTATATATATGTAGGTGATAAGCACGAGATGGATGAGCCAGCTTGGACGGAGGAGCAATGAGGTCTTGTGCACACACATGTTAGATTTCTGAATGTTTAATATTGTATTATTATGTTATTATTTTGTGAATGACATGATTAAATGTTTGATGCATGACAATGACATGAAATGAAATGATCAGAGTAGCGCAGCAAAAGATGGGGTTAGGACCCAAAGTTCAGAGAATGATGAATATAATAGATTAGAAGTATGTGTGAATGCTATCGTTGCTATACGCTTATATATGTTTGTATATACTTATTTTGACAGGGTGGACCCTAATTGCACTTTTAGGGGAGACCCTGTCTGTTTTATTTCAGAATTTTGATCGTAACTGTATTGGTGTGTATTTTGAATTGCTTGTCATTCATGTAGTACCATGTTAGGATTTTTCGTATTTATTCATTCATGATGGATCGTATCTTCATCTTAAGACGCCGAGATTGGATCCACATGAGTTAGGTTCAGGTTAGCCGACCTAACCGGGGCCTGTAACATGCCGTTTCGGTTCACAAGCATGAACCGGATTTGGGGTGTTACATAGCCCACTCCCGGTCAACCTCAACCACTGACACCCAACCATGTGCGTGCAGCGTGCTACACCACTACACTACCCAGCAACCTCGACACTCCTATCGGAATGCCGCTACTTAGTTGGCAGAACCCACACATCGTTCACCACGCTGCCGCTATACGAATCGGTAGCGCCCATACACCATGCATGCGCGCTGCCACTATTTTGCTCGGTATCTGGCTCGACACTGTTGTACGCCCATATCACACCAAGCCTCGGCATTGGGTACCAACCCAATTCTTGACACCCTCGGTTGCTAGCTATCAGCATGATTGGCAATTCAACCTCACATTGCCACTACCTTGCTTGCACATGCTCGACCACTTGTGTAAAACCTTAAAAAAAATAATGAGGTTATTTTATTTAGGGTTATGTAAATCTTAAAATGAACCATAAATAATATATAATTAAATTAAATCTTAAAAATCAATGTCATAAATTATCAATTATAACCTTTAAAGTACCTATACAATGGTTTTAAATAAGTTTTATTTGTTAAATTTTTGGGATTGGGACCCCTTCGCATTCATTCAATAGTCTTTTTTTACTTTTATTATCACACAAATTGATATAATTATGAGTGATTACGTTCTTTTTTATACAATTTAATGTAGTGACTTGTTTAATTTCACACATATTAATAAAGTTTAATATAGTGACTTCTTGAATTCCACACATATTTTACTCTATAAAGAAGAGTTCGGTTAATGTTAAATGAAACTACATAGTTTGTGAGCACATTTGACTCCCAGAGGGAAGGCATTAGGATCGTGTGTCATAGTTGCGGGTTCCTCATCACAATACCAAGTTCGTATAATTACTCAAAATGTTATATATTCCTATGTGGGAATTTTGGTTGACCTGAACTCACATTCGACTACCATGCGCCAGGTGTAATTGGGGTCAAAGAATTGGCTCAGTCCGACACAGGGCAGCACCCTTAAAAATTACTATGTGGGAGTCCCCACACGAGGAAGTACCCTTACTATGTGAGAGTCCCGACACAGGCAGCACCCTTAAAAATTACTATGTGGGAGTCCTGACACGGGCAATACCCTTAAAAATTACTATGTAGGAGTCCCGACACGGGGCAACCCTTACTATGTGGGAGTCCTGACACGGGGCAGCACCCGTAAAACACGTAATTTAGATGTTGTAGAATATATTAATTGTTTCTTGTAATTATATAACTTATTGTTTTTATCACTAACGTGAAATTGCCTCCGTTGGTATGAGCATAGAAGGATGGGTAGAGTCGGGATAGCTGGAGGACTCTATTATTTGACTATTCTTTTCTCTAGATGATTTGCATGACAATGAGATTTTAGTTCAGTTCATGGGGCTTAGATTGTTCTGAGCATTTATTATAGTATATTTTATGTCATGGTTTTTAAAATCTGGACAATTAATAAAAAAATTAATTTATGAGACACTTAGTTTCATATAGTAACATTTGGCTCGTAGCTCAGAACGGGCGGGTTGTTGCAACTTGCTCGGCTCTGAGCATCGGCACGCTCAATCACTGCTTGTAACCTCGCTCTACCAATGCTCGGTACTTGTTCGATCACAACAACTGGTCATGCCGCTACACTGAAGGCGCCATGCAGCGCTATGCTCGGTACTACATACCGAGCCATATAGAAGCTACATGCTGTTCAACACCAGTCACTGGCACACCATGCACCCTAGGTCGCTCCTTACCTACAACTATAACACAGGTTAGTACTTGGTAAGTTGTTTCACCACCTGGATAGCACCAACTACCCGTCTTGGACGCGGGATGACTAGGGACAACCGCCAAACCCTAGCCCCCTGGGTGCCCCACGGTTACACTGGTAACAGTTCTCTCCCACCAATGAGACCTGATGTCCTCATTGGAGGATTAAGCCCTTCCCAATACTTCATGATTCTCCCTTCCAATTGCCACAAGTCCTCCTTTTTCTAGCTCGCTTCACTTCTCGGTTCCCTCTTCCACTTAATAAGATACTCCATCCTAGTGCTTGAAGCACCTTGCCTATGTTTCAAAATCTTCCCCACCTTCTTCTCAAACTGTTGTCAGACTATAGGCAGAGCTCTCCTTGGATTGACCAAATCCTCATGGAATGGCTTGAGAAAGCTAACATGAAAAGTCTGGTGAAGCTTGTACCTATCGGGCACTTTCAACCAGTATGCCACACTCCCGATGGCCTTTTCCACCTCAAAAGGACCATCGTACCATTGCACCAACACCCTATGCACCTCGGTACATCAAATATTCTTCCAGATCTGTGGCGTGAGCTTCAGCATAACCTTGTCCCCAATGCTAAATGATAAAGGCCTTCTTCTCAAGTCCGCATACTTCTTCATCCTGTGTGTTGCCTTGGCCAAAGAATCCACCAAATCCTCATATAGGTCTTGCCGATCCCTGGCAAACCTATGTACAGCTGGACACTTCACTCAATGTCCCTACAAAGCAACCTCCTATGGTGTAAGAGGCCAATGGCCCGTCGCAACCTCAAATGGACTCAGTCCTGTAGTTGAAGAATGGTGCAGATTGTAGCTAAACTGTGCCACATCAAGAAGCTCCAACCAGTTCCCCTGAGTGGTGGTGATGAAATGCCTTAGATACTCCTCCAATAATGCATTCGCCCTCTCAGTCTGTCCATCAGACTGAGGATTGTTGGCTGTAGAGAAATTCAGCTTACTCCCCTAGTAACCTAAACAAACCTGTCCAGAATCTCCCTATGAATATAGCATCTCGGTCACGCACAATGTTCGCTTGCATTCTAAAATGCTTTACCACATTCCTGAAGAAAAAATCAGCAGCTGACTCGGCTAAGCATGCATGTGGTGCTGCTGCAAAAATGGCATACTTCGAGAACCAATCCACTACGACCAACACCAAGACGTTCCCCTCACCTTGGGGAACCCTGACACAAAAGTCTAACTAAACCGAACTCCACAGTCTCATTGGCATAGGTAGGGGTTGCACCAAGCGAGCACCTAGTCTTCTCTCCACCTTGTCCTACTGACACATCAGGCACGACTTCACAAAGGCTTCTATATCGACCTCCATCTTTGGCTAATAGTACACTCGTGACATGAGTGCATACATCCGGTCTCTCCCTGGATGTCCTGCCCACTGGGTGTCGTGGGACTCTTCCATCAACTTTTGTCGTAGTCTACCAGTAGGAATGTACAACCGACCCCCACTCGCATAGACCACTCCATCATCCAACCAATATTTCTAAACTAGTCCCTCACTGATCCTATCAACCAATTTCCTGTACTCGTGATCCCCCTTTGCTAACTCCAAGACTTGCCCCAGCAGCTAAGTTTCTATCTTTGACAAGGCAGCCACCATCTCCAGGTTTTTCTTGCTAAGTGCATCAGCTACCTGATTGGACTTACCCAGCTGGTCAACCACTTAAAGTCATGCTCCACTAGAAATCAGAATTGGAATCAATTTTCGAAGGATTCAAAATCGGAATCGAAATCAGTCTAAATCGGACAGGAATCGGTTCAGTTGAATTGGCTTGAATCGGTTCTACACAGAAATTTTAACTTAGTCAAAATTAGTGGGTTATTAGTATAGAATATGTCATTCTGATGTAATATGTGTATTATATTTTATGACATTTTTTAATATTTTTTAGATTTTTTTAAATTATTTGGAGTTAGTTATTATTTTTTACTCAAGTCAGAGTCGAATCAACTTTTAATTACGAGAATGCCACTTATATTTCATCCCTCGTTCTCCCCCGCCGCCGCCCATATACCCTCCCCGGATGGCCGCCGCCGCCACCCTCGCCGCCCTGTCACCCAGTCGCCCCCCTGTCCTGCCCTGTCGCCGCCCTATTGCCCATCGCCCCCCTTCCTCACCTTCCGCCCCAAAGCCGCCCTCGCAGCTCCCCCCACCCCGCCTCGCCTCGCCAGCCCATCCCACGCCGCCGTTGCCCCCCGGCCCCCACCCCGGTCGCCCGTCACTGCCCTTCTTGCCTCCCCGCCGCCGGCCAAAATTGGCCGATTCCGGAATCGGGTGAAATCGGCTCGAATCAGCCGATTCGCGGACCGGTTCGAGCCTAGCCGATTCACGTTATTTTTTAAATCGGATCGCAGCCGATCCAATTTAAATCGGCCGATTCCGAGTAGAATCGGCCGATTTATGCATCTTGGATTTGTGGACACTTGCAAACGTGTCCACAAGTAGTCATATTTTCTACAAATACTATTTTAACGTCCGTGATTCGTACAAATAGTCCACATTTTATACACGAACATGAACAGACAGACACGAACACACCACGATTTTTGGACACCCCCAACCGAAACATATATGGACACACGAATATGTAGAGCATGCTGGCTGACATATTTTACACTACACCATACAACCGATGACACAAAATAGATTCAATTGTGAATAATGGAATGTCTTTCAATTAAATTAGTAGTTAATTTATTCTGCATGACTCCCCCTTCTTGACTTTGTATATTAATGTAAATTACATGCCCGAAATCAACTCCGACTCTTGTTAAATTAAGAAACAAGACATGAATCAAAAAGAGATTACTACTACGAATCTTTCCAGTGCATTATGTTCAATGAGTCAAGAGTTGCACTTCGGAACTCGTTGCCGTGGAGGACGATGGAGGAGACATGGCCGCCGGTTACCCACCTCACTTCTAAGCCTGGCCATGCCTCCTGGAGCTCCAGGACAGGATGCTTTAGGATGTATCCATCGTCCTGAATCAGAATTGCAAGTCAATCATCAAGAATGCGTGATTATATGGTAAAAAGGAACGCAATAGGCATATTCCGAGGAATGTACTAAACGATGATCAGTTGTGAAAGAGAGAAATGGTATTACGAACATTTTTAATAGAAAAATATTCTGAAAACTACTGCCATTTAATATCAATGTTTGGAGCACGGTACGACATAAACCTAGAAAATGCATCACAAATTTGTTAATTATCTTTATTTTTGGGTTGTCTCTTCCCTGCAGATACACGAATGGCAATCTTGTTTTAGGCATGGTTACATAAATCGGAATCGGAATCGGAATCGGAATCGGTTTCCGAGGGAGTCGGAATCGGAATCGGTCTAAATTGGATATGAATCGGTTTAGTTGAATCGGTCTAAATTAGTCATATACAAAAATTTAACAACTCATAACATAAATACCTGAAATACATAATTATATAATTTTTGAATATAAATACACAAATTTATAATTTAATACAAGTATAAAAGAGCATCACAATTTATCATCACAATACTGTAATATCATAAGTATAACATTTGATATATCATCATTTGTGCTATATCAAATAATAATTACAAGATATTAATACAAGTCCAAAAAATGAATGTTTAACACAATTTTACATAGTGAAGCCTAGACAATAATTTGCACATCCGATCGGAGCTGAGGTGAATTCGTGAAGCCTAGCTAATAATTTGCACAGCCAACAATTTGCATAGCCATAAAATTTGTGAAGCCTAGCCAACAATTTGCACAGCCAAAAATTTGTGAAGCATAACCAATAATTTGCATATTCAATTTCAATAAAAATTCCAACTTTACACGAATCAGTCCGAACTGAGGTCGGAGGCCCAGTTGGCGACGAGTCTCGCGTCCACTGCATTGTCAGCCGGCCACACGTCAGAGGCGAGGTTGCGAGGGCGGAGGCGAGGTCAGCAGCCCGATAGGAGGCCCGGTTGGCGGCCTGGTCGGCGGCCCGGTCGGCAGCGAGTCTTGTGTCCACTGCGTTGTCGACTGGCCACACGTTGGAGGGCAGAGAGGGAACGCGGCAGCGGAGGGCGGAATTCAGCGGCGAAGGGCGGAAGCGAGTCTCATTTCCACAACGATGTCGGCCGGTCAGAGCTGAGGTCGGAGTCGAGGTCGAAGCCCGGTCGGAACTAAGGTCGGAGTCGAGGAAGCATGGCAGAGGGCGGAAGCGTGGTAGTGGAGGGCAAAAGCGGCAGCGGAGGGCGGAACACGGCGACGGAGGGCGGAAACGCGGTGGCGGAGTGGGGGGGTAAGTTTTAGGTTTTTAAAATCAAAATTCCAATTTTACCCATGCTTAAATAATTTAATAAATATCATACCTAGGGTATTTTAGTTATTTACCCAAAAAAACCGATTCTTCCTGATTTATCCCGATTTCAAATCGGATTTAACTCGGTCGGAATCAGGGTAAATCGGCCGAGTTGGTCGCCAATTCGGCCCCAAAATCGGATCGGCACGCTGCCGATTCGTGCAACAGTGGTTTTGGGCAAAAAATCAAAAAAAATTCAAAAAATGCATTTTGCTTTGTGTAGAGAGAATTGAAGAAAAAGATAGACACTTTTTTTTTGGTGTGGATAAAAGGGTGACGAGAGGAGAAGAGGGAAAGTTATGTGGATTAAAGAACGGTAAAAATCTTGTTGAGATTCACTTACGATCGTGAATGATAACTTCGTCAAGTATCAATTGTGTAAAAATTACAATCAATTAGTATTGAGAGAGTTTGTCTTCCCATAGATATTTTCTGTATTAAGTTATAATATAGTGAATTTGATCTAATTGTCTGCCCCGTGGTTTTCCTCGGATTTAGAGTTTTCCATGTAAAGTTGGTGGTCTCTTATTTGTGTTAAATTTAATTAAATTAGTTGGTACTTTTTATTAATTATGTATTAAATTGAGGATTTAGGTGTTTCATTAATCTCAATAAGTGGTATCAAAGCCTAGTTGGTTTTCAAGGGCAACCTTTTGCGCAACCTTTTATGCAACATCTGCTCTCAAAGCATCCAAGCAAGGGTCATGTTTAGTTAGTCTCAATAAGTGGTAAAATTTAATTGTCTCAATTGCCGAGCGCATCGCTCCAAAAACTCATCCCAAGCAAGGGTCATGTTTAGTTAGTCTCAATAAGTGGTATAAAAGCCTGGTTGGTTTTCAAGGGTCATTGTATCCTTTTATGCAGAATCTGCTCTCAAAGCATCCCAAGCAGGGACTGGAGCATCTTCTCTCAGCAATGAGCCAACCATAGTAGCATGGATGTTAGGCCCTTTGGGCCCCCAAAAGAACTTGTAATAAATATCACTGCCTTCTCTTAATCTAAAAATTAATTCAAGGAATAAAATTTTCCTATTAACCTATAAGTTTTCTATTAGTTTATATGCAAGTCACGAATTACCTCCGAAATTGATAAAGGATTAACCCAACAATGGATACCGCCTAACCAAACACAAGAAGCAAGGATTACCATAAGTCTAGTTAAATTGCTATGAGTACCAAATCTTAATGAGAATATTTGTCGTCATCATCATCCACCTATCCCAAATACTTGAAGTCGAGCACATTGATTTGTCCCTCTTAAAACTACATGATGGCTTAAATCCCAAATGTCTATATCCTATCTTGCCACCTATATGCACAATCTTCTTTGTGGCTTTCATCTATCATTTTTAATCCATTTCGCCCGACATCATTCCTCAATAGCCATATTTATGTATGGTTTAATAGGGAGATCAATCAACAGAATCCAATAGTATAACAAAAAAGTACACATAAAGATGTGAAGCTAAATCATCCTAGAAATTTGAGGGCCCTGACAGTCATCTAGTTAACTTAAAATAACACTCATTCATTCAATGCTATGAAATTTTCTTCGCAACTATTAAAATCTTTTCATGTATCATTTTATCGATAAATCAAAGAAAAAACAGATAAAATTTCCTTAAATATTATCCTCGTTTTCTCAGCTTTTTGACCCCTAAGACAGTACTTTCTACATTTAACAAACTTATTGCAACTCAATATTTACTAACTCGGCCATTCAAGGATAATCAGGATAATTATTGCAATAAAAGCATCCAACAAGGAATCAGCATCTTACCCATACTAAGTCCACACACTCCTGTCTTGCCAAAACCAACCTCAGCTTCCAACCAGTACAACGGACTTCGGGCTTCCTCAATTGTAGCCTTTCCTAATAGCAATAAGTCACTAACACAGAAGTTTGGCACGAGGCTGCAATTTAGGGCGCCTTTGCCAGTAAAAAGGACCGTAATAATATGATCTGTATCTGCTGAAAATCTAGCTCAAATCTGGAAAATTGAACTATTTAATTTAGTCAACTTTGCAAGTAATTTATAGATTACCTTTCGAGCACCATTGTAGCTATGTTTTCCTTCAAAAGTGACCAAGACGCAATCTTCTTTCAAAGGTATGATCCCCTGTACCTGAATGCTGAATCATACAATCAGATAAATTTCCACAAGTTCTACAAAACTGTCATGACTGAAGAACTACTTTTTACTGTCAAATAACAAACTGGGCAGAAAGACAAACTGCTGAGACATTAGTGCATAATGAATAAAAACATAAATCAATACGATTCGGTCTAAAAATCTTTTGTTTCACTTACACATTAATTCCTAACAATTTCAGTTCCATTGCTGGGTGATGACAACTTTACCAGCAATGTGACGGCATCCATCCAACACCAATTATTAGAAAATAGGTGGTCGAAGAATGCTGTAGAGTATGGCCATTATAAATTTCCTTCAGAGCACAATAACAATCGTCAAACTAATTTGCATTTTTAAAGGTTACCAGAAAACAATATATGCACGCAAAAAAATGTTGCACATCATCAGGATTAGATTGAGATGCTTTAATCAAAAAGCATTCCATGGTAAAACCAAATTTGTGTACTCTTTTTCTCCTGTTTGGTAAAGACACATTTTATTATCTTAAACCACCTAACCCTAAGAGCTCAAGCTCTTAAGAAGGGAAGTTATTTAGCATTTACTTCAACACATCTCCATAGGCAAACGTTCACAGGTCAACAAGTGTGAACCATCCAACTCATTGGGTAAATATACAAGGGGAAAATATTCCTCCAAATAAATTTGTTAGATAATTAATCACTTTTCCTCAAAACATAAGTTGTTTGACAAAGGATATCAGTCAACATTATTTTTACTTTTAACAGCTGGAAATGGTAAGCACTTACCACATTAGAGCAAAACTAGAGCAATCAGATATATAAAACAAAACTCATTGTTGGAGCAACATAAAATCAACATATCAGATTGTTCATAAGACTTCAAATGATTTGTGAAACAAAATCCAGTAACAGATTCGGGCTTCTAGTTATCATAAAACAACAATTTGCCGAATCAAAAGAAATTTGATCAAAGGGGAACCCTCACCAGCAAGGTGCACGACGCAGGCCATCTTGGTGGGGGAAACAAACCTGGGGGCAAGGAATGCGACGCTGGCATTTCTGCTCCCCGGCGGCAACGCCTCCGTGAGCTGCTCATCACCCGGCATCCTTAACACGCCCTCCCTCAAGCAAGCGCTTTTGGTCTCCCACACGGTGCGCCACAACGGCTGCACCAGCCCCGGCGGCGGCCAGCTCCGCCCGGCGGCATCGGGGATGAGCTGCCGGATCATGGTCACGAGCAGATCCAACTGCCGCCCTCCCCATCCCCTGGAGAAGAAGGGCGTGCTTATCTTCGTCCTATGCATGCACGCACCATAGATATGGTCCAGCACGTAGTGCAGCATCCCCAAATTCACCGTCACCATCTCCCAGTATCAAACAAAAACAAAACAGCAGACTTGCAATGCAACTAGGATGGAAGAAGTGAAACTCCAAGAAATAGAATCTTTTTCAATCGGAACTTGCAGAAATTTCACCGAGAAACAAGCAAAAAAATTAGGAATCTGAATGCATATGGGAGAGCAACCAGAAAGGCATATAGAGCAAAATAAAATGGAAAAAAGAGGCAAACTAAGTAAAAGAGAAATGTAGACAGCAAATATCATTCACCAATTGTAACAATTGACAAATATTCGTTGATACAAAAACCTCAAAATTCATCCATTAGATACAAGCTGCAATAATTAACCCATAAAATTGGTACATAAGAAATTTGAAAAAAATGTTTCCCAACCAGGTGTACAAAATTCAGATCGAAAAATAAAAATCCAACAAAAGAAGGAGCCATTGACATATTAAAGTAGCTACAACTGATGATTAGGCAAAAAATGCTTTTGCCAAAGTCCACCTTCACTTCTACTTCTGTGGGAGTCTTTTCTGTCATCTTGAAATCCATTGTTCCACACTCCTACCTCCAAAACTGCGATGTGAAATTAGAGGTTTCGCTTACCGCATAGACATGAGCTGGCTTGTTGCCGGCCACTTTGCACGTTTTACTCTATCCTTCATCCTCGTCAACTTCCTCTGCACAGCCTTTTCCATTTCTTCCAATTCCATGAGCTTCTTATCAAAGACATCTTTGTTCCGGCCAGCTCCTTCGCCATATTCTTCTGAAAATTGAAGAGCCTCCTAGTAATGGGAGTTGCGTCCGACTCAATGGGGTGTAGAGATTGCTCACAAGGCTTTCCGCACGTCAATGGGCTGGTGAGTGGTGTAGGTGCCAGAGGAGAATTTTGAGATTCCTGCTTTCTTCTCTCAAGTTCTGATGCTGCTCTCAATCGAATGTTTCTTCTTCCAATTGCCTGCAAGGTTGAATTTTTTTTTGAAAGATCAGAATAATATACATCAGATTTTCAGGGTAGTACATTCAAATAAATATTGACAAGAGTCCAAAAGTAAAAAAAATGAAATTGCAGTAGTAAAAAAAATCAACAGAAGTAAACCGAACAAACTACAAATCATCAAAAAGTCAAGAGAAGGAAGATAACCAGGATTATATGAGTGGTACCCTGGAGCGGCGTACGAGGGTACCACGACGGCAGCGGGCTCTCACTCGGCCGCGACGGACGCTGCCTCGAGCTCGAGCCGCCATGGCCAGACAGCCCTTGCTCCCTCAGCTCCGACCGCAGCACCAATGCCTGGTTCTGAGTGGCAGTTCTCTCTCCCTGTGGCATCCCCACAACACCCAGCCCCGGGAGCCGGTCTGGAACCTCCAGCATTGCCATTTGCGTGGGCGTGAGAACCACTTTTGATGGCTGCTTTGCACGTTGTGCATCCTTTTCAGCCTTTTCTTTGGTGCCGGCAGTGGAAGTTGAATCCAAGACAACGTTTGAGCGAATGGGTGAAGCAAGAGCAGGGAGCGGTGAGTGCTTAGAAGGCTTTTCACACGTCAGCGGGCTGGTGAAGGGTACAGGTGCTAGTCGGAATCTTTGCTTTTTCCGCCTGAGTTCTGATTCAGTTTTTAACCGAACGTTGCTTCTCTCAATTGCCTGCAAAGTTGGGGTAACGAAAATGCGCAAATTGATAAGTACATCAATCAAGGACTTCCAAATATCTCCTGGGCAATGCTTGAGGGTAGCACATTCAACCAAGAAAATTGACGAGGACAAGCACAACGAAAACTGTAATAAAACCAAACATTATAGCTTCATCACATGCAGAGAAGCAGTTCTGCTTATCTTAAACGAAATGTGTCTATATTTCATGCAAAAATTGCCACCAGGTGGATTGCTCATTTGCTTGCATATATCAATCATACTATAAACTTTCAAGGCATCAAGCAAGCATAATAAATACACATTAGACTAAAATTTTACAGACCAATAGCACAAAGGACTTGTAGGTGAAAAGACAGTACTTCCATATTCGCAAGCAGACACATAATGCAGTTCGTTTGAATAACCAAATGAATGAACACTATTCAGTTTAAAATGCATTAATGTGTTTCACACCCAATTTTTTGAAGCCATACAATAACAACTACATTCTTTTTGCTAAGACACCATTGGAAAATTCCACCCCGTATCTTCTCAGTATGATTTCACAGTTAAAGAAACCCACTTCAAAGAACCAAAAAACTAAACAAATAGTCAGAAGTCAGAAGCACCATCCATATCCGAGCTCGTTTTAACATCCCCATCAAATCTGACGTCGAATGTAACAATAAAGCAACAATCATTTTTCCCGCAATGCGTTGACTTCGACAACAATTAAACACTCCGATATCATCATATCAACAACAGAAAAAAGTCAAATCAAACAAACAAACGAATCATCAGAAACGATCGAGATGAGGGAGGGGAGTGGGGGGAAGATTACTCTGACTATAAGATCGACGTCCCGGAGCGGGGTAGGCGGGCACCACGACGGCAGCGGGCTCGGGGTCGACCCGCCACGGCCCTTTCCATTGCTCCCTCCACTCCGCCCGCTTCAGCAACGCCGGGTTCCGAGTGGCGGATCGGTCTCCGGCGGGCGGCCCGTGCCGGACCCCGTAGCCCAGCGGCAGCTCCACCACCCCCGACCCGGGAGCCGGTCTCGCGCCTCCGGCATCGCTGTTGGCTCGCCCTTGCTGGTCGGAGGAATGGGAAAGGAGATGGAGATGGAAGGGGAGGGAAGTCAATGGCGGTCTTTTGAAGATTCAAATTATGGGCGGGAGGAATGGGACGATCGGTACGTGGAATCCGATTCAACGTTAGATTTCGATTCTTATTTGTAAAACATCTTTGGGTCGATTTAAAATCGGACCACAATCGATTTATAACTTAAAATATTAAAAAAAACTTTGGATTGATTCAACTCTGATCACAATTGATTGGGGGCTCATTTTGATTCACATGTGTATGTTTGTTAGACTAGGAAATATTAAAAATACTAGGTATGACCTACAGGTGCTATCGATGATTAATCTATGTAAATTTATTATTGTATTAATATTGTTGTGTTAGACATAAGCACGTAATTAATACAAAACACTTTTGATTTTAAATTTTCAACGAAAAACAATAGTTTCTATTAATTGGTTGCTTTTGTCAACGCTATACTTCTCAAAGTAACTTCCTCAACTATTTCTACAAAGAATATTTTGTTCATGCACTCTAACATCCCAACACTTATATGTTCAATATATATGTATAAGTAATATAATAATATTGTTCAATATATATGTATAAGTAATCAGTACTCATAAGTCTTCAAAAAAAAGCAACACTTATAAAAGAAGTAACGTTTGGTAAAAAAAAAAGATAATGTGAAAATAATGAATGTGACCATTAAGAATGAAAATAAAGAGTACAACTATTATAAGTGATAATAATGGGTGTAAATATTATAAGTGAAAATAAAAGGTATAATAAGTGAAAATAAAGAGTGTAACTATTAGAAGTAATTTGCAATAATAAAAGGTGAAAACTAATAGAAGTAATTTGCAATAATAAAGGGTGAAACCGTCAGAAATAATTTGTGACAATAAAGGGTACAACCGTTAGAAGTCGTAATAAAGGGTGCGACAATAAAATGTGTGAGCATTAGGAGTGAAAATAAAAGTTGTGACCATTACAAATCATAATAAAAAGTGTGATAATAAAATGTGTAATAATTAGAAGTGAAAATAAAGGGTACGACTTCTAAAAGTGACAATAAAAATTACAGTCATGAAAAGTTATATTTAGTGTATTGTAATATATGATGCTTTGTATATTATCTTTGAGGAAATTTTTTTATATTATGAGGTAGTGAGAAAGTCAGGTTTAATTATAAAAAAATGAGAAAAAATTCAAATTATCTAAAATTCCCTTGCCTAATTACAAGGTGATCGGATTCTAACGACCCAAGACCATAGCGGCTGAATTCTATCCATCTTCAGCCTAGGGAGGTAGTTCAGATCTGGTTGCCGCCGCCACCATCTAGTTTAATGTTTTTTTGTTAAGTCATTGGCGAAAGCAGGGTAGACATTGGCCAATAGCATCTTTAAAAACAAATTATTTTTTTAATGAGAGGGTAGTTTGACTAATAAAATAATAAACGTTTCCTTTTTTAGTAATTATACATTATTTTTTCACCATCTAGGAATATTGAAAATTATCTCATTTTTCTTGTTAAAAAGCTCTTTGAATATTGTTCAATTGATTTTACTTAATATCAATTATTTTATTTTGGTTATAGCTAATGATATTTCCTATAAAGCTTAGGAATCAGAGCGATACACAGGAGCAGCAGTTTCTATTTGGAGCAATGTTGATAAGTCCACTATTCAAGATCTACTTAAATAAATATAAAAAATAAATAATTAAGATACTTATAAATTTTCAAATCAATCTAATATTTATAACACTAACATTATCAGGTGGTTAGAGAATCATATCTAATTACCAATAAAGAGGAATTTTTATTATAACGATAAAACTATCAGTAGGTTAGATTTATAATAGAAAACATTAAAACTATCCAACTCAAATCTATAACAAAAAAAATTAAATTTTTTTATGCAAGGGCAGTCGGTTGCCCTGGTCGATCTTGGCTGGCTCCATATCCTAGCTACCCAACAAGAGGCTGGCCAGATTTAGAGTCAGCCCTAGACCCAAGGAGACCGATTGCTGCCTTATAAGAAATTTTTTAAAAAAGAAATTATAGTTTTTTGAGTTGAGTCTATTTAAAAATATAAGTTATCCCATATAAGAGTTTTTTGTTTACACTAGCATTTAAGTCTTATAATAAATTTGAGTCAATACTTATTACATTCATATTTGGGTCATAATTTTTTTTTACTTAAGTAGGATTATTATGTATTATTCTATGAATACAAATATTCTGTGCTATTTGTCATACCCATCTATTATTATTACAAGAATGTTACTTTTGGGTATGTTTTATCTTTATTTTGGTACCCCTTACTCTTCTTCTTTATGAGTTTGAATAAGATTATTAGTATTAGAGGCCGGTCCCATCCTCAGTGCTACTATTTGCACAACACCTGCACCTTGGTTTCATCAGAAAGTGCCACCAAGTTGTTCTTCCACGCCGGAGCGACATCTGCTTCCCGCTGTTGGGTGACATTCTCAAGGTTTTTCGCAGGCGACAACATCCCGTTTTTGGTTGCTGCTATATGCAAGTTAACGGCAGAGCGTCAACAACGTGTTTTGATTTTCTGCTGGTCTACTTTTTGCTCCTTCCGGAGTATAAATTGCAAGGCACTTGGTGCAGTAACAATAGTTTGTGTTGGGCGACGTTTCCACTCTGTTACCTGCAGCCATACAAGCCTGGTTTATGCTTGGCGACTTCAGTGGCTGGATTGATACCAATAGGTGACGTTAAGATTTGTGAAAGATCCTGCAAACAATTGCTGGACAGACATTTTGTGGCTGTTCTTGGTGTTACAAAGTCTGGTCAAACACGACTTTGGTGTAGTAGCCATATTACCCTGATCGGTTCTACTCCCAGGCGACATTAAGTTTGGGTTTCTTTTGACTCCCGATTTGTTGATTTTGTTGCTGATATTGATGTTTATTGCCCTACTCTTTGACGGTGTTGTTTACATCATTTATTTTGGGATATTGCTGAACAACTACAAGTCAAGTTGGGTATATCTTGGCTGCAAGTTTCCTGTGTTTGCTTGGTTTATTGCTGCAATATATTCTTTGATGATTAATCTCTTTAATCTTTGCTCCAAAATGACATGTTTACTTATTACTTTTACATGAATTTTTCATATTGTGATAGGACTCGATCCTCTTGCCATTCACACTGGGAAGATGAGTTACATTGAGTTTGAGATCTCTGTATTATTAAATGAATGTATTGTTAGATTGATTATTAATCATTTAATTTCAGGTAATTATATTTTGGAGTTTATGGGACATGAATTGGGTTGCCCTATTTATCGCAATCCACATCCATGTTAGCTTGTCTCGTGATCACTGTCATTTTAAGGTTATTTATATATACACCTTTACTCTCAAATTGTTTGGTGTGATGTTGTGCCTACGCCTACATGTCGTGTTGTTGTGGCTTCTCCGTGGTGTAATTTTAACAAGGCTGATTGTTTTTTCTCACAATCAGTATTTTTTCTTTTGAAAAGAAAAAAATATCATTTGTCATATCCTTTAACAACGATATTGATCCATTTGACAAGCCTATGGATGATTTGAAGTCTATTAGTGATTTTAATGGTCCTTTTGATATCATGTGTAAAGAGAATAATAATTGGATATTTAAACTTCAACAACTTCTTCCACTTGTTTTAAGTTTATCGAGATCTTGCACAAGTTGATTATAATCCACATGAGCCTATTGTTAATAATTCAATTGAAAATATTTAGGTGTGCATTTTGAAGATGACTCGAAGCTTATGATTCAAAAACTAATTTGTCAATTTTAGATTCTAACATTATTGGAGTAATTGGATGGATACTTTAGCTCTCAACTATGAGTTTACCATTAACCAGAATATGAAGCTTCAAATTCGAGGACGAGTTTTTTTTCAAAAGAAAGGATTGATAATACATAGTTCAACTCATCATTGTCTAATGCAAAGAAGGCTTCTCATGATTTTTCTTCATCCGATTTTAAAAATTTACTTCATTTGAAACTCGAGGTAGATTTTTTTCAATCAATGAAGACTAAGGAAGGATAGTATTTAATATTTCATAGTTATTATATTTCCTAATTATATTAAGTGTCTAATATTAAGAGTTTTTAGTTACACTAGTATTTAAGTCTTATATTAAGTTGGAGTCGATGCTTATTGGAATCCTATTTGGGTCACAATTAAATGTTTCTTATACAAGTAGAGTCTTAGTTATTTTTACACTTCAAGTAGTATTATTGCGTATTATTCTATAATACAAGCATTGTCAACTATTTATCACATCCATTCATCATTATTAAATACAAGAATTTTACTTTATTATGTGTTGTATTTTTGTTTTGTGCTACCCCTCATTCTTTGTGGTTTTTAAGAAGATTATATACAAAAGGAATTTTTGTGAGCTTTTCTTATCAAATTATCTTGCATTTTGCATCAGCATTCCTCGATACTCCACTCATTACTCACTTTTCCAAGGTCAAATCTATATATAAAAACACTAAACTATTTTCATTAAATCACATCTGGCATTACTAAACCTTAATTAACACAAAATTTATAATTTTTATCGCGAAAAAAATTACGAAAAACGGTTGTAAGTCACATATCATCAAAACAACACACTAAAACCACATACATTGATAGATTAAAGTATTTCAAGTTAATCTAGCTCAAAAACAAGGATTTAACATGTATCTAATATGACCTACATAAACATTAGTAAGGATGAAATGGATGACAAAGAAAACAAAGAGAAATGAAGAAGATATGGAGCACCTTGAGAATGAGAAGAGAGAGAGAGAGAGATCCTAGTCTGTATGATCATCTTGGAAGCTTGGAGAAGGTTGGATTTAGGTTTGGAAATCTTGGACACGATCTTAGAGACTTAGGCGAGGTGAGTTTGAGGAAGAAGAAGGAGAAATGATGTGGTTTGTTTGGTGGGAGTTTATAAAAAATATATAAATCAAAATTGTTTTCCAAGTCAGGGCCGCGTAGCCCTTAGAATCAGAGCCACGACTCTGAGACTAAACCCTCCCGTGAAGTTTCGTGAAAGGAGAGGTCGCGGCCTCGGCTACTATAGTCACTGCTCTGGCTGCTAGTTTGCTTCACTGCGGGGGTTTTGCTCATGTAGGTTAGAGAAAAAGCTGGGAATTCAATGAAGGCTATCTTAGAGACAAATCAAGACCATAATAGGCTAAAAAATGCTGTAACATATGATCCTTGACTCCTAGAACTATAAAATACTGGCCTTGGCTCCCAGAAACCATCAGACACCAACCTTGGCTCCTAGTGTTAGTACTCAACCGAATTGAATGTTGACAAAATAAATTTGGGGGCGACTCGAGGCCTCAATTAATTACAAAGATATAACGTTGTCCTCGTAACACAGAAACAACCGAACTAAACTAACAGACATGGTACTTGTATTGGTCCACTCAGTGACACATGACTGAAATACCGGGCCGACAGCCGAAGTTTTACAATAACTATCTTTATGAGATGTTGAATCTATTATTTACTAGTGCATGTAAAAGCGTATTATTTGCAAATTTGCATAGCCAAAATAATTGTTTTGCATAGTACATGTATTGGAAGGCTGCAAGAATCAGCAGTAGAAAGAAAATTTTCATTAACTTATTCACAATTTAGATTTATTGTCAACATTTTTTTATTATAATTGATGTCTTGTTTTTTTTAATAAAAAAAGAGGAAAACATGAGGAAATTGAAAATTTTCAAACATTTTCTTCTAACAATAACAATGTTTCTTAAGAACTATTACCCCAACTATTTTATAAAGCACTTAAGTAACAAGATAAGACATGTCAGGCATGTCATGTGTGTGGAAAAAACGGAGCTTTGTGCGAGAGATTGCCATCATTGGACCTTTCTTTTCTTTCTATTGCCTTTGGCACATAATAAAATCAAATGCCAAGAATAAATCAAGCAAAGGGCAATTAAATAGTTTCTGTTAAAAAATACAGTACATAGTAAGAATATGTCGGACAAATACAATATCCACTACTATGTTCACACACAAATGTTGCCATCCAAAATGGGTGCATCATCATCGATTTGTAGTCCCTGCTCTGTTGAAGCTCAAACTATATCATGCGACTGACGTTCTGCCGGATACATGAAGCTCATAGTGTGAATCACACTTCCTGCAATGATTGATGATATTGAACAAGTTAACTAAATCTATCAAAAATTTGAAGAACTTTGTAGCACCTTTGTAACCAACAGATACAACCACCTGACCTACTAATCCGAAGCAGGGAATGGAAAGAGCAGAAACTCGGTTCAACATGCACCTGCAGTTTTCTACTGCAAGTTAGGACAGCATGGTAGTGTCTGTGAAAAAGTGCCAGACCCAAAAGTGCAAAGTCAAAGATTTTAAAGTTTATATACTCTAGAAATTAACCAAGGTAACTAAGATCATCATAGGTGCAGAGTTTTGCCTAAAGGCCGCAAACAGTAGAATGGTTCATGCAGGATTTGGTTTAACTGAAACTAGCATAAAACTACTAAATGGGAGACTTACCCACGTGCCAGCTAATTTGATCATTTCAAAGGTTCTGAATTTTGATCATGATGGCGTCGTTGTGATAGCAATGTCTTTGTTCTTTCTAACACACCAAAGAATATAGAGCCCCCAATTCCTATCCAAAGCACCCTAGGTCCAATACCCTGCAAATTATGCATTGATGTCATGCTCTTGGACTTCACAGCCACCCAAAATCTTACAGATCTTTATCGGCATCTTTCAGAGAATAGACACCCAGAATATGAAAATATGCAGTCAGAGAAATCAACAAGAGTTGGAAATTTGCATTGAGTGCTGAAGAAAGTCCACATTTTAACGTATGAATACAATCAATGCCATTTGTTGTATTAGTTTAAAAGCAAATTATTAATAAAAACTCTTCTCAACAGATCAAGATAATCTACTCGAAAAACAGACAAATATCACAAAAAAGTGACAAATATTATTGAATTATCTAAATTACAGCAACAAAATAGCAAACCTTCAAGAGGGCATTAGGTCCTTCTTCCCTAACAATTGTTTGAACACAATCAAAAACACCTTTGTACTGATTGGCGGATCCCTATTCAATAAATAAAAAACCACGAAGAAACATTACAGCAATTAAAACCTGTAAAAAATACGGAAAATCAATGAAAAGAAGATCCGTGTCACAATGCAAATACCTGAACCATTAGCCTTGTCTTAATCACATCGAGAGGAGTTGTAATTGCCCCAGTTATTGCACCTAATAATTTGATTATCAAATGCATGCAATTATTATATCAATTCAGGATGACCAAATAAAAAAAAAGATGATTGAGGAAAGAGACAAAATAAAGAATCCAAAGGAAAACAAAGCCAGCAAAAAATTGAGTTCATTTACCTGCAAACGCACCAATTATAGCATTCTCGGGGTCATTTAAGTCTCTTTTTGCCTAACAAGCAAAAAACATTGTGAATAGATATTGCAACAAAGTTGCAAGAATTGCACTTGTACACAAAAATGAAAAAGAACCTTCTCATTAATTTTTTAATTATGGCATAGAAATACAGCAAAAAAATTTACCGCAAGCTTGTATCCCAGGCGAAGCTGCTCATATATACAGAACTGGATAGCATCAAATGGCAAATCTCGTAGCAAGAATGAGCTGTATCCCTGACAATACACAATTCAACAGCACATGAGCATTTCAACAAATTACAGCAGTAAAACCACAGTTTGTTAATCAACCACATTATTCATACCAACCACTCCATATGAAAGACAGACAAAGGTGGCAAAAGAAAGATAAACATGAAGAAGAGAATTTAAACATGACAAAAGGGTTTCCAGTTAATGTTACCGCATAAAGACCTTTAAACCCCTCCTTTGCAATAATCAGCCGAACTGCATCTGGAGCTGAAGCAAATTGTCCAGTTTGCAACCTCTGCTTTACCACCTGTACTGTTAAATTGTTAACACGGATGTGGTGCATGAACAGATTAAGAGAAGCAAGCACCTGACTATGAGTAACTGTAATGACAAATGGCTATATAGATTCATAATAAGTTTTCCACCAAGTAGAAGTTCCCTACTCTCGAAGGACATTCATAAACTCCATTGAAAAACCAATATGGAAATGTTCAGCCCGCATCAAATAATCTCTATGCTATACATTTACATAATAAATCACAATTAGAAAGAAAATCTCAAGAATTCAGTCAACCTGAACTATAGCTTTCTATTTTTTAAACAAAAATTGTAGATGACTGCAAGTGCCAAAGGATCTCTCTCCAGTCATCCAAGAGCATGACTAGAACCTCAAAGCCTTACATTCTGGTCCAACATTTGTCAAACCCAAAAAGTAGGCAACCTTCAAGCTAAAATTACCAGCAGCACGTGCCAGGTATAGAGTTTACTCACTTCAACCACCGGTCAAGAAACTGATCAACTAGAATGCATAATATCTTAAACAATCAGTTTGCAAATAGAAGAAGCATGTGAAATATCTCAACAGCATTTCAGATGACAAAATTTGCACTTTATTACGTCCTTCATTAGATCTTTCATTAGCACTCCAATAATAACAGCAAAAATTAGCAGCTAACGTAAATAAGAATAATCATAAACAAGCATATCTGAAAAATGAAGTTGTACCTCTGTTGGGACACGAATAAGAGAAGCAGCAGTTCCTCCAATGGCCCCTGCACTCTGCAAGAGGATATAGACTAACTACGAGTAAGCTGCCTGTCCGTGAAAGAATGTGTATAATAATTTCCTATTAGGTGCATTTTACATATATACCACTTCCATCAAATTGTGAAAGAGTCTTTAACTAATACCAGTGTTTATCACCTAAGACTCTGGGATGCTCTCATTATGTTTCTCACTTAGTATGCTTCTTATGGGGCCATTTATTTTCTATTATTAATCATTACCTTATTTTAGTATAAAGAGCCATTAGGATTAATTTTTTTTCTTATTGGACCATTAATATTAGAATGATTTCCTATTCGGTTACATCGTATGGAGTATTCAAGTCCCCTTTTTAGAGATGAAACATCAGAGATTTGAGGTCTTCATTCTAGTTTCTTTATTTTTCTGCAGTTTAATTTATTTTATTTTTCATAAATAGTTGTCAACAGCTCTGTTAGGGCATATGCCGAAACAAAACCACCTAATAAATGCATAAATAAATTGTGAAGATATAGTTCCTTTCATCTCATGTCCTTCTTATCCAATTTCCCATTACTTTGTTTTGCTCAGCATAAAGGCAACTTAGTAAATTTTGTACACTAATACTGTTATCCATGTACTCTCATTTACTTTATTAAAAATCCAGGGCCGTGGGAAGTGGAAACCATAATGCCTATTGTATAACTACAACAAGATGTATAATCATGATACAAATTGCGGAACAATTTTTTCTCAATCTTCTAAGGAAAGATAGAACAAACTATATCAATAAGAGTGAAATTCATAAAAAAAATGAAAGTCTCTTAAAGGATTATTAGCAAGAGAAGTTTTGTAAATTTATACAACCAGACAATTTTAACTAAGTAGTCCTACCAGATGGGCAAAAGCACTAAGATTTTCTGGAAAGGTTTTCAACAGTTTCTGTTTAGCTGGTTCATATACACCCACAAATATAGCTGATGCCCTGAAAGTACAAAACAGAGACTTAAGACAAGAAACAAAGAAGTTGTATAAACAGATGGTGAATAATCATAAACATTAATGCATCAACACACAAAAACACACAGATGATAACGTGTCAATTTATCATACATCTTCCAACTTACCTCGCGCTTTATTTTTGTAATAATTTCTGGGCTTTATTATGCAGGTTTACACTAACAACTAATAAAATTCAAACCATTCACTTATATTCAACAAAAAACTAACAGAAAAAAGATACAACAAAAACTGTCACAAAGCTTAACTTTAAAAAAAGCAAGTCAATCCTCAACACAACTATTAGTATTGAGACAATATAATGATTTCCTTTACAAAGAGAGAGATAAAAAAAAGATTAACTGATGAAAGGAAAATAACAGGTTTATACATGGAAAGTCAGAAGAGATTAATCTATGTTATTACTTATTACAGGTTGCACAGAAAGACTTTTTACTGTAAGCTGCAATAGAAGTCTATATGATATCACCACCTCACACATCTATATGCAAAGTGTGTATGTATCATTAAGGATTTGTAGATTAGGGATTGTAGAGCCATATAGTGCTTTAAAATTGAAGAGAAGACAGAATCGTATAAGCCCTAAAGACCAAAAAGGTCAATGAGAAGATCCTCAATTCAATGCACACGCATGAAAATGTGAGAATATCTTTTATCAAATAGGAAAGGGGTAACTCACGGCAACACTCCAGCTAGATTGCCAGCCAGACCAGAATAAAGACCCTGGAAAATTATCTTTCCTCCACCATGGATAGCCTGAGATTCATTACAAGACACATAACACCCTAAATGCCAACTGAAGGGTTAATATTAAAAAAGCACCAACCTTCTAGGGATCCTACGAATTTGTTACCACAAGTAAAATCAGGAATTAACAGTAGAGAAGACACACCTGAAGTCTAGTCTTTATTGTGTCAATTGGGTATAGCACTGTTTCAACAACCACGCCAGCCATCCCACCGGCTATTACACCATCTGACATAATGCAACAGAATAGTAGCCCTTCAAAAACCCATAACACGCATGCTCTATCAATGGTGAATCTGGCATAAAGTTGCACCACCATTCTGTCTAGCCTATTTCATAACCATGATCAGGTTTTTTTCCTAGTTCCTACTTTAGCCTATATTCTCTTGGCTTGTCTCTCTTGACAACTTTTGCAAGTTAATACCACCGTTCATAATTAAATCCAACAAAATCATCAAAAGTACCTAAAAAACTTGCAGCATCCGCATGTATACCTACAACTGTTTGACTTACATTGAGCTGTTTAAAATCTGAACTGTGGAGCGCACAGCTTATTACTGAGTCACTGATATAAACTAAGCACAAAAACAAAAAAACAGAAATTGCAGCAATGATAAAATGCATACCAAGTAAAGCATGAAAAAGGTTAAACGGCTTCTGGTCTTGAGCAGTAAGAGATGCAAAAATATTTGAGCCCTCCATTTGAGAGATACATTGTCTACTTCTAGATGCATCTGTAGAACGGTAACATAGTAAATAAACGTTGACAGATATTGCTACGTGTTGACTTAACTGACACTTAAACAAGATGAAAAAAACTTATTCTTATTCAAATACTTGGAAAAAGACAATCCCTGCAACCAAGTTATGAGCTTAAATATAGGCAAATTTCTGAGTCTCTGACTAGAAAAATATCACTTACCAAGACAATGGCACTTCGAGCTATTATCTGCTGCATGAAGGCTATAAAAAGACAAAAGCCTCCCACTTGCACTAATTTATTCAAAAGCCTCATACATTCTAACTCAAAACAAAAAATTCACCTCAGAAACTAAATACTTTCCCTTTCACCTCATTTATGTTATCACTTTCTACCCGAAACAGCAAATACATCGAAAGAACTCATATTCAAACTAGTTCATTTGATAGCAACACCTTCATATATTAGTAATCCTATTGTCGTTCCGGTGGTCACCTGTTTTACTTTTACCACCACCACGAAACACAGGCTGGGAGCTTTTATCATCAACCACCAACACAGGAGGACCCATCAAGGAATCAAATTTATCACCTAGCACAACAAAAACATGGACCCTTTACTATTAAATCAAATCACAAAGCACCAAAAACAAATTACCAACAAGCCAAAGACGCACTCTCTTGAAACAAAAAGAGGCTCCAAAGAAAGGCACAGACTTTGCATGCATTGAACATAGAAGAAGCAATAAACAGTGGTGAAAATCGATTTGAAGGAGATAAATGTACCGCTCTGTGGCCGTGGCAGGAGAGGGCATCGCCGGGGACGGTGGAAGTAGCCTCTCCTTGAGATGGATGTTGATTCCGCCGGAAAGCTTTATCCGAGAAATGATGGAAATTCATTTCCAAGTTATCCGTCCTTGGAATTGTAAAATATTCTTTTGTCTGATTTAACATATATGACGTGGGATTAGGAAAGAGGTCAAATCTTTAGGTAAAATTAACTATTTAAATTTTAGATTATTATTATTATATATGTAAAATTTTAAAAACGATTCGCCATACAATAATTAAAACTATTTAAATATGTTAAATACATAAGAAATAATTCTTGGCTCGTTAATTTGTAAAATTTTATACTTGATTAATATATTTCAAGAACTGATGTATTCTTTTTACTTAACTTATTTAAAAATTCACTTAAACTTCTAATTAAAATAAATCGATATTGTCATGTGTTTGAATATTCTTCTATCTTTTAAATTTAAGATAAAGGCTCAATTAATTTTATTTAAATTAAGTTTTAATTTCTTTTAAAATTTAAATAATTTTTATTTTGATAAACTACACATATTTAAAAAGAAGTGTACTTCCCCACGTGAAGCTCGATTATCTTTTTTATTAGAAACTAACCAAAGTTCTCCTGCAATGCACAAATATTGTATAAATTGATTTACTAAAAAAATATTATGATAATATTTTTTATTAAATATTTTTAAGAAGAATAAAAATTTGATGTTATTAATTATATATTTTTTATATATATATCACAGTCTATTTGAAAATATAATACATATTAAGAAGACAAAATTTGTATTTATTGGAATCTTACTTTTATTGTTAGTTAGAAAATTTATTCTTATTTTTGGAGATTAACTATTTATTAAAAAAAATTGTGATTTTGAATCTTAATTTTATTGTTAGTCAGCAAAATCTTAATTTATTATTACTAAGAAAATTTATCATTATTTTTTGAGATAATTTATTGACCGATCGATGGAAAGTTTATAAGCAGTGCAAAAAAAAATTTAACCTTAAAATTAAAAAAGAAGGTAGATAATAAAGAATTCACAACTGTTAAAAAATTTATTTTAATATAATAATACAAGTAAAGAGCTAATGCCCTCTCTTATTTTTTTGGTTTATTATTATTATTATTAAAAATCAAATTCGCAGCCGTGAAAATGGAAATCTAGCTCGGCGACCATCTCTCCATCGCCATCCACCGGCCGACCATTCTCGCCGTCTCCGGCGCCGGTGCCAATACTGGGATTGTGTCAAAGGTGCGATCTTTCTCATCACATCTTCGTTTTCTTCTTATCTGTTGTCTTCTCTGACGCTTCCGTGGTTGGTCGTGACGGCCGTTGTCCACGGATCCGGCCAGATCCACCGCGTTGTTGGACGGCCACACTCTGCCTTCGCTTAATCAGATTGGCTCTACTTGAAGGTCATCGGGTGTGGTTGATTTGTCGCTGCTCGACTTTGAAACATGTGGGACTTGATCTTGTGTTGGGAAATGAAGTCACCTAGAGTTTTTTATTCTATTCGATTCTGTTCTGTGAATCAAATAATTGATTATTATAGCTAACGATCAATCTAGTCTTTGAAGAAAGATTGAATATTTTGGCTTAATTTTTCACTAGGAAGTGTTCTTTCTTCTTCTCTTTTATCATTGTAGCAACCGATCAATTCAGTTTTTGAAGCAAGAATCACTATTTTGTCTTTTTCTTGGTTGAAAGCTCTTTAATTTTGTACTAAGAAGTGTTTCTTTCTTTTTTGGCTAAATATTGTTGTATGAGCGTTCAATTTTTTAAGAATGCTTGGGATCGAGTTTGGAATGATGTACTTGGGAAAGATTTGAGCTTAGAAGTCACTGATCTGTATTAAATCTTTTATTATTGTGATTGCAGATCGGAAGTTTTAGCGATCCATCGAGAGCTTGAGGCAATGATCTCACAGTTCTTCGTTCTGTCTCAGAGGGGAGACAATATTGTCTTTAGGGACTGTAAGTTCTTCGTTGAATTGGTGCTTATCTAGATGTGTATTAGTTGGATTGTTTTTTTCTGTTCTCGCTAAGCAATTGTGTGGGAAGTTTCGGCTAAATGAATTTTTTTTTTAATTTGTTAATTTTAACTAGTTTTAAGTTATTGGCTTGTTGACCATGGATGTCGTGATTTTTGCTTAAAATGAATTTGTTTATACCTGTGCTGATTTAGTAACTGAGTCCCTTGTTACCCGTAATTTAATAAATTGGTGGTGCTACAGTCCTTGAAAATTGATTCATGAATTTGTATCTCATGTTTTTTATTGATCTTGTTGCTTCATTTACTTGTGTCCTGGGTTTAAGATTGTCTATTATTGTAGACCACTATGATTCTTTCAATAATGCTATTGATATCTATAGTCAGTTGATTACTTTGAATAACCTTTTTTTGTTGATATGTATACCATTTTCTGTAATTTGCATTAACCTCATCTCTCTGTGTACATGCATATTGACCTTAGAGCTTTTTTTTTTCTATAGATCGCGGTGAGGTGCAAAAAGGGAGTGCAGAGATATTTTTTCGCAATGTGAAGTTTTGGAGGGGAGACGAAGGGAATGAAGCACCCCCTATCTTTGTATGTATTTTTGTTAACCAATGTATATTTTTACTAGATTGAGCACTATATATAGACTAGCTTTTCATTAGTCTAAATTATGGCCAAATTCTAAACCATGCGCAGTTCAACTTGAGGCTTCATATAATTTTTTGACAGTTTACTTGTATAGTTTTATTAGTTTGGATTACCACATACATGGTTGGAATTGCTATATTATTTGAAATTTTGATTTTTTTGTCTTTAATTTGCACCAGAATGTGGATGGTGTAAATTATGTGCATGTGAAGGTTGCCGGCTTGCTATTTGTTGCAACCACCAGGGTAAATGTATCACCTTCCTTTGTTTTGGAACTTCTGCAAAGAATTGCTCGGGTTATTAAGGATTATCTTGGGGTTCTAAATGAGGATTCATTGAGGAAGAACTTTGTATTGGTATATGAATTGCTTGATGAAGTCATTGTAAGTTTTCCTTCTGAATGTTGGCTCTCTTCTTTTTATCTTCTCATATATTAAATTTGATAACGTTTTTTTATCAACAACAATGCTGTCTACCAGTCATAGTGATGTGATTCTGGTCATTGCATTAGTTGCTTGGTGCTGATGCCAATTACACCAATTACGATATTACACCATCAATATTTATTGTTTTATATTTTACTTATTGTTCTTCTTTTTCATAACACATGTAATAACGGAGACATTGTTCTGATGCTGATTGAAGATAATGAATGAGACCTGCTTCTTGTTCCATCTTCAGGATTTTGGCTATCCACAAACTACTTCTACTGAAACATTGAAGTCCTATGTATTTAATGAGCCCATTGTCGTAGATGCAGCACTTCTTCCTTCTCTTGGTCCTGCTGCCATGTTTATGGTATGCACATACTCTTCCGTTTGTTTTGACTTGGTTTGGGTTTTATGTTTTCAACTTTCAATGTTTCATGATTGTAATAATTTTCTTCAGCAAGGAACCAAAAGGATGCCTGGTACGGCCGTTACAAAATCTGTTGTTGCTAATGAACCTGGTGGCCGGAGAAGAGAAGAAATTTTTGTTGATGTCATTGAGAAGATCAGTGTTACATTCAGTGCTAGTGTGAGTAGTGATACCCTTCATGTTGTAGCTTTGCCTTTTGCTTATTTAGATTGAGTGGAAATTTTTTACATGGATTCTAAATGAATTGGGTTCATGATGATTTAAATTCTGTTGACTTTATGCCACAAGCCTCATTTATTTGGGAGGCAAGTTATATATGATGATGATTTTGATGAGGACTTCATTTGTGCAGACAAGGAGTTTTCTTATTTTGGTATTTTGATTAGACACTTCGTCCTGCATCATTTAATCTAACATCTAATTATAGGGCTACATACTCACATCGGAGATAGATGGAACCATTCAGATGAAAAGTTATCTCACCGGCAATCCAGAAATTCGTCTGGCTCTGAATGAAAATCTTTCCATTGGAACTGGAGGAGGCCATGGATTTGGTATTCTTGCGCTAATGACTTGTCTTTATGCAAAAAATCCAAGATTTTTTTTTCAAACTATTCATGGTTAATGCTATTAAATATAAAACTGTAAAGTTTGAAACTATTAGTGAAAATATTAGTATCTTTTTAGCATCTCTGTGTTTACTTTCCCTGGAGCAAATGTATTTCCAAACACACATTTTAGAACAGTTAGTTTAGTTGTTGATGCAGGAGCATACAAGACACGCATTGCTTACAAAACATAATTCTCAAGCATACAATCATATTAATTCGATTGCTATCCTTGACCTATAGTTTTTGACTGTTACAATGTAAGAGTAGCAGTAAAACATTTCTTCCTGCAACGTTAGGCAATATAACCTCTTTGCATCTGTGTGTACCTTTGTCAGATTATGTTAGTTCTGCTGGTGGTGGAGCCGTAGTTCTTGATGATTGTAACTTCCATGAATCTGTTCATCTGGACAGTTTTGATCTGGACCGAACTTTGACTTTGGTAAGGGGTGTTATGGGTCATATAATAGGGATTATGGTGCTAAAGTGGCTAAAAGTTGATTCTGCACTTGTGACTATGGTTGCCCTTTGGCTGTTTGATCTTGTGAAGTCCATGTGGCTTTGTACTTGTCACACATAGTTTATCCATTTACTTTTTTATTATTCTTTTATTTTTAAAATTGAACAACAGTTCTTATTAGTTGACTTGTCAATTCTGTGCTGACCTCTAGCCTTGTTTTGTAGGTTCCTTCTGACGGGGAATTTGCTGTTATGAATTACCGGATGACTCGAGAGTTTAAACCTCCATTTTTGATAACCACACTTATTGAAGAAGCAGGATTCAAGGTTTTCTACTAATATTGTCTTGAGGTGTTTTTTTTCCGCTAAATTGATATGTCTAAATTTGATTATTGACGCCATTCATTCTCATGATAACCACACTTATTGAAGAAGCAGGATTCAAGGTTTTCTACTAATATTGTTTTGAGGTGTTTTTTTCCCGCTAAATTGATTTGTCTAAATTTGATTATTGACGCCATTCATTCTCTCTTACTTTAAAGGCTGAAGTTCTTATAAAAATTCGTGCTGATTTCGACTCCAGTATAACTGCAAACACAGTTTTGGTGAGCATGCCACTGCCTGCTTATACATCAAGGTGATATTTCTAGCACATAAAAGGAGGTTTAGTTGGGGCTTAATTTATTGCTTTATTCTTGATCTTTTCTTTATTTTCTTTGGCATGCTCCATTCTCTCTACTTCTCTTTGCTTGCCAGCCATCCTTCCCTCTTGTCTTTCTGAAATGACCTGGGATCTGATTTTGGAAACCCCGAATGTCTTCTGTTTTGTACCAAATTGGGTGATGATCTTGTGTGGTGGTTTGTTATATAATTTATGGCTCAGCAATTCTTATTATTGGAGATATTAATAATGTGGCTACGTGGTCATGCAATCTATTAACTTTGTTGACGGTTTTTCTTGTTCTTTCCATTGATTTTCCCACTTGAATGATTTTCCTTAGGGTAAGCTTTGAGCTTGAACCTGGAGCTGTAGGAAACACAACAGATTTCAAGGAAGCTAGCAAAAAATTAGAGTGGGGACTAAAAAAGGTTCACTTTGGTTCTGCCATTTCAATTTTTGTGTGTTTTATTTTTCTTCATCTGATATGTGGATTGCTCTTGTTTTTCGCTCTGATAAAATGAATTCATTTCAGATTGTTGGTGGATCTACACATACATTACGTGCAAAGCTCACATTCTTACAGGAGTCGCACGGTATGTGGTATTTTACATTTTAGACGTTTTTAACAATTTCATCAATACACTTTTAGTTGATCTCGTAAGGCTATTCTTATTAAGCAGGCAATTTGATTTTTTGAGATAACTGTCTCGTAATATCTTTTTAAAGTCATGACATGAGTTATTTGTGGTTTTTCATATGATGCTTAAGCCTGTAGATCTTGGTGTATCAGTATTAGGTGACCTGATAAAATCAAGATTCATAGTTTATCCTTTTTTTGTCTATACCGTTTACACATTAACAACTAAAGTTTTCTGCTCAGCTAATATTAACAAGGAAGCAGGACCAGTAAGCATGACTTTTACGATACCCATGTATAATGCTTCACGGCTTCAGGTGAGAAGTTTATCTCTCATGCTGAATATGACATTTTAAAAAAAAATTATGCACATTTTATCTATTTATTATTATTTTTCGCTAAAACTTGGTTGACTGTATAGCTCTGTAGCAATGTAATACTTAAATTTATCAGTAAACTCTTTGGCTTTTGTGAGGCCTTTGATGTTGGACAAGTTCTAAGATATTAGTTGTTGAAGTATAAATTTTTTGTTTAAAGGTGCTATATTTTGTGAAAGAATAAACATGATAGATTTAAGGGAGTTGAGTAATCATACACTGAAAAGCTGTAATACTTAAATCCTCTGAGATGATAAATGAGTTTATTCTGCAGCTGTTGTGTGTGAGAACTTTGTTTTGCAGAATGTTATTCATGTCTACCCAAAAATGGACATATTAATATAAGCTTTTCCATAAAAAACTAACATTAATGCATCATAGACGAAAATATACCTGGTACAAATATTTATGGAGTGATAAATCATTTGTTTAGTTTGATGTTTTAACTGATTATTAACATTGGTAAAAGAATATTAACATTTGCTGATGATTAAATTTGATAATTAGAGGGATAGACAAATATGTGATTTTAAGTATATCCAAATATTCCTGTCATGAAATAAATACCTAGTTGTGTGCTTCTCTAATGAATTTATGCCTGATGGGCCGATTGTACAACATTGGAAACCAGATTGTGTTTTATGTTATGATGCTTTAATTGATTGTGTAATGGACGCAGGTGCGATACTTGCAAATAGCCAAGAAATCCAAGACATATAATCCATATAGATGGGTGAGATATGTGACACAAGCGAACTCCTACGTTGCACGCCTATGACCGGTAAAGCGCTCATGTTCAAAGCCAGATATTTTTCACATTTTCTTTGCCATCTCCTCCGGGCACCTCCTGTTTGTTAGAAAGGGGCAGCACTGGAGATCGAAATTCTTGAGTTTTGCTCCAAGTTTGGCGACAGTTTTAAATTTAGCTCTATGATTTTTCTGGCCAAAATTGTGGTGCAAACATTTGTGCTATGTTTCATCCCCCTCATAAAGGGTCCTTGCAAAGACCGGAAATGTCATGTGGGGAGTTCTACGAGCTTTGCTCCCCAGTTTGATTTCATAAAGGGTTCTTGATATGGCAACAAGGGTCCATCCTCATCCTAAAGGTTACTTGCAGAGACTAGACTCTTAGTTAAGTGTCATCCAAATTCACATACAACTCAAAGGAATGCACTTATTTATGCAGATAATTAATGATTGCTTATTATTAGCTGCAGCTGATATAAAGAGTATATGAGCAACACATAAACCTAATGATATATTTGTCTTAGATTACATATGGCTGTGATTTTTTTCCTTACATAAAATTGCCTCCATTATCTAATAATCAAAGGCTGATATTAATTTTAGCTTACGAAGGAACATTGGCAGATGCTAATTTTTTCCATAATTTGACTAAGATAAAATGGGCTCCCACTACTGGTATATAAGCAATTCCTAGTGTTTTTGAGATACTTGGTGAACTCGTCAATGCATTGAGATCCGCTTAGTAAAAAACGAAAGTGTCGTAGATCCAGAATTCAGAGTCAATTGTTTTGATTTCATTATATACGGCCACTGTCGAAGAAGCCACTTTCATGCGTTCTCCAACAAGGAGAACCATGTTTTCATGTTTTGAATAGACAACAAAATTTCCAAAATTTCTTCTTTGACATCACTCTTCCCTTGTAAGTCATATTCATACTTTCTGAGCTTTATCAGGCCGTTCCTCCATGGTGTCGCTAATTTCGTCCCTATTTCTCTTCCCATCGGAGTGTCTTCCGCTATTGTTATGTCTCCCTCCCCTGGCATGCAGCGATGTATTCATAAATAAATAAAAAGAAACGCATTTACCATTCACGAGAAGCAGCTTAAGCCCGTATTGATACTGCAAATCTTGACTTCAAAAGTTTAAAACCGTATTGATGGTTTTTGTGTACTTTCCAAAATAAGGCAGAAGTAAAATCATATCAAGCCAAAATTGTATACCTTCCATGGAAGGACTTATTTCGATCTTGGTTGCTTCTTAATAACTTCCAATATTGCTTTTCAGCATCACCTGCAATTTCGGATTAAATAGTAAAGGAAAAAACACAAGACATTGAAGGAAAGATTATTAGCATGAAAATAGTATAAATGAAAAAAATTTAAAAGGAAATGAACATGCATGAGATGAAATATGACAAAAATTTTAAAAATTCCTTTCACAAATAAGATAAAATGAAATATTTCTTCCTATGTACATATGCCTCCTAAAATTTCCCCAAATTTCTTTTGTTTTTCATAAGAAAATATTGTTTTGTCAAATTTTCACGTAGACTTACTTAGACTGAAATTTAAATTTTTTTTGACTAAATTTCAAGAGAAGAAAATTTGTGACCAAATTTTATATTTATTTCATGCAATTTCAAGACAACAAAACAAACCTTTAGTATAGAGAAGAAACACATCCCCCTAGTGTCCCAGAATTCAGAAACTATACATGAGTCGAGATAATGTGCTAGTAATCTGGCATTTTCATACATAAATGCGAATAAAACTTCAATCAACATTGCATCAACATTTTCACAAAAGCCTTCTAGATATATGACATTCAGTTTGATAATGCTGTATGTAATAACCATCATATTGTCCATTGTTCTTGTACTTAAGCTTTAAGAAGCCAATCCCCTCACTGCCTTACCCATACAACATCCAACCGCAGATATCAACAACTTATGATCTTCATATGAAATGACTGAAAAACAGATTCATAAATAAATGTGTCCGTAAGAGATATGCTTCCAAAAATTGCTAGACGTCCTTAGAATAGAAAGAGAAAAATTGAATGATAACGATTAATTCGCTGTAAATAAAGAATACAGACATTTATGGGTTCAATCCAAAAATTGATATGGATCAAATTATAAGTACTTATTCAATCTTAATCATAGAAGCTACGTCAAATTTGCCAATCAATCAAGTAATATGATAAATACATTGCATACTTTGACACTGTTGTTAGCATAAAATTAACAGTTCTGGTACTTGAAAGTTGCTAAGACTGTTAAGTACTCAGTTCAGTGGAGGATGCTTGAGAATACCATTCCCAGAAAGAACAATCAATTCAACCTCAAATAGACAAAATAACCCAGTTATCAACAATGTACCTAATTTCAAGTTTGAATAACATGGTTAAAATTTTATACTAATGCAGAACATGAAACCTTAGAAGAGTAGGAGTACTTTTACATGGGAGAAAAGCATACCAGTTACAGGTTCGAGGGTAACTAAGCGGCCCTTCACAGTCAAGCCACCATCATCAGCCATATCTGCTAATGCCCGTGCCTTCTGGCCAGCTTCAGGTACCTCAAAACAAATGTATCCTGATTCTTCACCCATGCGATAGTCAACAAACTTTGAAAACAAACAAGAAAAATTGTTAGGAAAACATAAGATATACCAACAGTCATCTAAACCATGAAAAAAACAAAGCACTTGAAAAAGAAAACATTCAGACAAGAAAAATCCCCAGATGCATATTTCTGAAACTTGGTCCCCACAAGCTCTAGTTGACTTTGTCAGAAGTTTTCAAATTGCAGCTGCAGCTATAGCATATTCAAACAAATATCATTACCAATTTTATCAGCAGCTTAATGCTTACATAGAATTCTGGCATACACAATATAATAGCAGAACCGGTAGACTCTACTGTACAATCAGTTAAACAATGCTTTCACTACCTGGACAGTTCCAAACTTTTGGAACACTTCCTTCAGATCCTCCCTCATGATAGCATCTCCCTTTTGAGTGCGAGCTACAGCATCGCCTGCACTGTTCTTGTCACCATTCTCTAAATTTTCAATCACCTGCAAATTCTGTTTCCTCTTGCTTGGACAAATTTACTGCATCCACTATGCAGCCATCCTCTAAACTATTGTCAGCATTGGCATTGTCCTCATCAGCTGAGGTTGGAGCTACATGCTCTTGGTGGGCAACATCACTACCATTCTTATGGCATGCACTGTTATTTTTATCAGTTTTGCTTGTCAAGGTTTTCAATTGGAAAGTAACAATCAACCCTTTGGGATACCTGCAAAGTGGATAATCAGGAAAGGGCAAAAAATCAGAGCATGTACCCATATGACATACAAGGAAAACCAACAGCCTAAGAAGCATGGTACTACAAACCAATCATTCATGGAAGAGTCCTCTTTCTTGTTGGAATCTTGAGAACTGCGAACCTGATTCATTAATTTTTCTCTTTCGGAATCATAATCCTTCCTGAATTAATGAATGAAGGCATTAACAAAAGCAACCAAGTGACCAATTGACAACAGTTTAAAACTACCACCATAATTACTTCATTTTCTTGTTTCTCACAATGCTTAGCACTTGGATCTCCACTTTTTACACGAATAAGGAGGCTTACTTGGGCTTCAGTTCTAATTCTGCTCCTGCATAAACAAGATGCTGGCCCAATACATTCTTAGCATCTTCCTCAGTAGAAAACTCAACCAAAGCAGTCCCAGAAAAACACCTACTGTCAGCAACATGGCGAGGAAGCCTTACACTATTTATCTGCAGGAGATAAAAATGTCTAAAAATGAGGATAATAATCCACATTCATAAATAAACCAGCATCAAATCGAACAAACATAAAAACCTTTCATATATGAAGTTTATGAAGTCTATATTACACGCGTACCCAAATAAACAGCAAAAAATCTTTTAAAAAAACAGATTATTTTACAATCTAAATAATTTTAAGATCATTATTATTCGTACTGTATAACAACTTGTGGGGTTATGAACACATGCAACCAATCTTACCTTTCCATATTGCGAAAAATATGTCTGGACATCATCCATCACAACATCATACTCCAAAGGAGATGCAGCAATTGTTCTTGAATCCACTTGCTCTATCACTTCTTCTGGTTTTAGTAGTGCAGTCAACCGGCCAACCTTCTTTCCTGTAAACAGAGACTATTATACATGCACGCTCAAGACAGCCAAATGACATACCTCACATATTACTCAGATCTATCAAACACAAACATTCTATATCAACTCATCCAAATACGAAATGCTAAAAAACAGTCCAACGGAGTCAAATATTCTCTACCACTTCTTCTGGTTTGAGCAGTACAGTCATTCGACCAACCTTCTTTCCTGTGAACAAATAGTATCATACATGCACACTCACAACAACTTAACCGCATACCACACGCATGACTGAGGTCTGTCTAACACAAATATTCTCCATCAACTCATCCAACCATGAAATTCTGCAAAAGATGACCCAACAACATCAAATACTCTTTATCACTTCTTCTGGTTTCACCATCAGACCACTCCTATTTCCTGTAAGGAAAGCTTGTTCACGCAACACTCACAACAACCAAACCACATACCACAAACACTATTCAGGTCTGGATAACATAAATGTTCTCCATCAACTCATCCAACCAAGAAATACCACAAATGATTACACATGCACACTCACAACAACCAAACCACAAGCCACACACATTATTCAGGTCTGGGTAACACAATCTTCTCCATCAACTCATCCAACCATGAAATGCTACACGAGATGACCAACTCACCATCATCAGAGATTTTGAGCAGAGTCGACTTCTTCAACACTTCGGCAACAGCAAGCACGGCGCCCTCCGGAATCTCATCCACCTTTACCCCGATCCCAGCCGAAGATGAGCCCGCATCCGGCCGAAGGAACAGATCAACGCCAAGCTCACCACTACACCAACAACAAACAAAAATCAAGATTCGCCACCGACAATAAAAACACAAAATCCACACTCACTGCCATCCTCGCTCTCATTGATGACGTCGGTAAGGAACTTGTCGCGGGGAAGATTGCTGTCACTGAAGTAGAACTCCACCTGCAACAAAACAACCAAACCACGTCAAGAATCGATGTTTAGAGGCGAGAGACGATGAAAAGACCATTGGCGAGGAGAGCAAGAAAAGGGGAAGGAGATGGAGACCTGTCTGAGTACGTCCTTGTTGGTTTCTTCGTTAAAATGTACGGGCGCCATGGATTCTCCGACCACGACGACGGAGAAGATAAGAAGGAAGGAAGGTTGGTTTACCTTTCGGGTTTTGGAGCAATTGTTGTAGCAGAGATTGTGAAATTGCAATGCGCTCCTTGCAGTTTCAAGGGCTTTACCAAAAGCCCTCCTTCTTTAAAACAGAATACCAATAATTTTTTCCCTAACCTGTTTGGATTTGAATAATGAGAAAATAAGAGGAAGTGTATGTAAAAATTTAAAAATTATTATTATTATTATTATTATTATTATTATTATTATTACAATAAGAAAGAAAAAATACATATAATATTGTTTTCATTTTTTTAATATTTTTTTACGATTTTCTATCACAAAATAGATTGTTTTTCTCAAATTTTCTCGTAAAATAAGAAAAACCTTTTTTCACACTTTTTTTTCTCTTTTTTACAATTCAAATAGAAAGTTTTCAAGGTGATTCATATTTAGCAGTACCTAATTTCTCCAAAAGATATAGACCTTCTTCTTGAGTATTAATTGCTATAATAATAAATATAATAACAAATTTATCCTCTAATAACTAAAAATTGTCAAAAAAATTGCAAAATCGATGTTTAACAAAAATTTAAAATAAAAAAATCATTTTTTTATTATCAAACAGTGAACAATATAGATAGGATGTCAAAATTTGAGCTCTTATTTTTACATGTAAGGTGAACTTGTCAAAATAACAAAATTTTGAATTAAAAAATTGTTGCACCCAGCTAATAAAGATGGTGACGAGGGTTTTGAATTGATTATTCGGTACAATTTTAAAATGGATAAATGTACTCTTTTTACTTAACATAAAAGAAATATAGACGACATAGAAATTTTAATTTAGATATTTTCAAGCATATTTAAAATGATTTTAAGTTACTAAAATTAGTGCAGGTGCCTATATTTATAAAAATAAATATTTTATAATGTATTTTGTGTTCAAATTAATTATAATTATTTTTAAATGACTCTTTATATACTCTGTCTTTAGTAAAAAATTTCCATTATTTGTTGTTTTAACAGATAAGTAAAATGGGGAATTTTTTCTCATAAAAGAGGACATAAGTGGGCCACATATAATAATCATGATTATTTTACATTCTCACTCGAATGTTATTATGTTTAATTTGTATACAGAGTAATTAATTTATTATTATTTTTATATAAAATAATTAAATGTAGCTAATTTTGATAAGGTTGAGTATTTTAAAAATTTTAAATCATTTACATTAATTTCATACTGGCCAAATAGACCTTTAAAAAAATATTCCACCCATTAAAAAAATGATAAAGAATAACTTAAAAGGATCATATTAAGGTTGGATTCAAGCGAGATCCAACCTTCATTGTACCTTTATATTTTGCTAGGCTTTCAAAGGTGCTTCCACCTCCCCTGTTAACAAATTTCTTATAACACATTTTTCGTGCTTCTATCCTAAACCCATCTATTATATTAAATTTAAATTGACAGATTGTTATTTATTTTTGGATTTTATCATCTATTCTGTGAGGTCTTGTACTTACACCTCCCTGAAGAAAATTATACTGCTCCTCACGTTGGAATGCACAGTGATAAAGAATCCTAAATGAGTGCACCCGTAAACTAAAACACTGTGTTGCTATAATCGAAGTTGAACAACACACCGTTCAAGGTGGACAAGCTTCCAATCCCAAAGCTATCATAGTAAACAATACACAATCAATAGACATAGAGTTATGCTTTACACAATGCTAATAGATGCATATAACCATTTCCAAAATGCAAACCGTGTTAGTCAATCTTAGATGAAATGCTGTACATTAACATAAAAACCAGAACAATATAAAGATACAAGTTCAGGGCCACATTGTGTATGCAACCACCCTTCTGAAATAACTAGGGTCATTTAAACACCACGAGAAGGGAATAAGAGCTGGTAGTGAATGACGAGCCACTCCATTCATACGATGGATGTGAGAAGACATACAATTACATAGGAAATTGTAAAGACATAAAGTTATTCCAAGTAGGTACGAGAAATTTCAAGAAAAATTGTTGAAGACGATGAGTATTTAGTATTTGACTCTTGGTATTTACGAAGTTGGCTTTCTTTTCCTATATATATGTAGTTGTATTGTGAGTGAAATAGAACTGAATAAAGAGAGTACACAATTGAAAGTGTTGTTTTAATTGTGAATTGTGAGTTTACTAATTGGAGTGTGTTCCAGTTAGAGATTACTGAGTTGATTCCAATTGGAGAGGTTGAGGGTGTTCTAATTGGAGTGATTTGTGTACTTATTATTACATATCAAGGAGTTTAGGGATTTTGTGTGTTTCAATCCTAACAAGTAGTATTAGAGCTTTGGTTCGTCTGCGCCTGTGGAGGTTCGTGGAGAAGATTAAACTTCTTGTTTGCTTTTGACAAGATGGCCGAGAAGAGTACAACTAAATTTTTACTTCCTCGATTTGATGGAAGTAATTTTCCTATGTGGAAGGTGAAGATTCATGCCATATTGGTGAAAGATGGTTGTGTTGTTGCTCTTAAAGGCAAGGATCAGAAACCAGAAGGTATGACTGATGCACAATTTATTGAAAAAGATGAGATTGCTAAGGCTGATATTTTATTGGCTTTGGATGATAAGGTATTATTTAATGTGCATACTATTGATACAACGACAAAGGCTTTGTGGGATAGTCTTCACAGAATATATGAAGACAAGTCCTTAGTAAGTAAGATTTTTCTAAGGAGACAATTGTATAATTTGAAGATGAAGGATGAGACTTCTATTCATGAACACTTAAATATGTTTAATAGCTTAGTGTAACTGACCTGTTGGGAACAGGTGTAAAGCTTGATGAGGAAGAACAAGCCACCTTACTTCTTTGTTCAATGCCAGACTCATGGGATAATTTAATTATGAGTTTGAGCCATGTTTCTGAACTTGACTTAAACTCTGTTACAGCATCACTCTTGTCAGAGGAGCTAAGAAGAAAGTCAGCAATATCAACTTCATTTTCAGGGGAACAAGCCTTGGTTTCTGAGGAGAGCAAGAGTGGGTTCAAGCAGACAAATAATGGAAGAAAGGTGATAAGGTGCTTCTATTGTAACAAGGTTGGTCACATAAAAAGGTATTGCAAAAAATTAACAAGGGATATGAAACATGACAAGGAAAAGGACCAAGAACAAGAAAATGATGAAGTCAATTCTATTAATTATGGAAATGACTTATTACTTTTTACTTCTTGTAATGATGAGTGCTTTCGTAAGACGGATACTTCAAGTTGGATTGTAGATTCTGGAGCTTCTTTTCATGCAACATCATGTAGAGAGCTCTTCACTACCTATAAATCAGAAAATTTGGGAATGGTGAAGATGGGAAATGGTAATACATCACGTGTTGTTGGCATGGGAGATGTGCATATGGTGACTAGTTTGGGTCACAAATTATTTTTGAAGAATGTGAGACATATTCCAAGCTTGAAAGAAAATATATTGTCTTTGGGCAAGTTGGATGATATTGGCCATAGTTCTCAATTTGCTAGAGGATTATGGACGTTATCCAAGGGTGCACTTATCATTGCAAAAGGGAAAAATATGGCAGCTTGTACAGGACATTATTTCAATATATCAAGAGTGGAAGTACTCTTGAGGGGTCTCCTAAGCAAGCATGGCGTCGACGGGTTGATCATACTGAGGTAGAAATGGAATTTGGTAATAAGATTCTTGGTAATGATCATACTCATGATAGAAGGAAAGTTGTTGTCAAGTTGGAAGATGAAAATAAGCTATTTTCTGAAACCCGAGTGGATGGGTTAGTAAAGATGTTTGAAGAGAAGTTGATCCTAAATGACGAAAAGCAAAGTCGTAATTCTTTCCCCAAGAGGGTGGAGGAGATGTGTAAAACCCACGATTCGAGTTAGGGTTTTATATTCAGAACCGGTCGGGTCGACCGTTATTTTTCGAGTTGAGTCAGTTTCAGGACACGTGTACTGAGCCGATGCCAGTCGCGTGTATGAGCTATGAGGGTCATGCGTACCCAAGTATATGATGATAACGTCATGAACACAGCAGAACAGAATGAGTTATCAGATATATGAGAGTATGCCAGTCATTTTTTTATTATTTTTATATATAGTGGATCGTAGAATTAGTATTAGGCCGTTTACCGCGTTAGGACGCGTTCGGGCAGTCTGGGTGGGTTGTTAGTCATAGAGCATATCATTATAATATTGTGGTGTTGTTTGATTTTACGGGATTTTTCCCGATTTTTATGAATTTTTTAGGATTTAATACGACTTAGTTATTATACTTGACTCGAGCCGGAGACGAGTCAAGTATTATTTACGAAATTGCCACCAGCCCTTTTCTTCCTCTTCCCCGACCTTTTCTTCCCCAGAACATTGCCGCGCGCCGCCCCTGTTCGCGCGCCACCGCCGCCACGGCCGACGCCGCCTGGCCGCCGTTCGACGCCGCCCGGCCCAGCCACGGCGTCGCCATGCTGCCCCGACCAAGTCCGGCCCCAATCGGGCCGCCGTGACGCCGGAATCGCCGTGCGTAGCGCCGCGGCAAGGTTTTGGTCGCGTCGCCGATCGCGCCGCCGCCGACCGTCGCCACCACGATCAGGTGGTCGGCTCGACGTCCTCGACCCCTCAGCTGCCTTCCCCGACTGGAACGGAGGCCGTCGCCACCGTGGCCGGCCGGATCTAGCGACCCATCGCCGCCGGCTCTGTTTAGCCTTTTCCGGCGAGCCACCGCCTCGGCCGACCATGTGGACGTCGTGGATGTGTCGGGCTCGCCGAGCCGGTTCCAATGGTACCCTATATGACCCCTATCCAGCTAGTAGACGCCGCCGGCGATTGTTGCCGGAAAACCACCGGAAGTCGCCGGAAAACCGCCAGTGGCTCCCGGAAAACCGCCGGAAAATCGGAATTTCTGGAATTCTCCGGAATTCACCGGATCTTCCGCGGGGCTCACCCAGTGGAGCCCAATCGAGCTTCGGACGCCGATGAGCGCCGAATTTGAGCTCCGAGACGCGCGACGGAACCCTAGCCGTCGCCGATTGCCGACGACGTGAGGTATAATTACCTCCGATTGATTTATTTAAAATTGATGATAATTGTTAGCATAGCATGCTAGGGTTAATTAATTATCATGATTAATGTCTTGACCATGAATAAAGTAAAGATGTGCATGATGAGATTATTAGTGAATGAAGTGATCTAATGAGATGAATTGTGTATGAACATGTTAAACTAGTACTGTAACACCCCAAATCCGGTTCACGCTCGTGAACCGAACCGGCATGTTACAGGCCCCGGTTAGGTCAACTAACCCGAACCTAACTCATGTGGATCCAATCTCGGCGTCTTAAGATGAAGATACGATCCATCATGAATGAATAAATACGAAAAATCCTAACATGGTACTACATGAATGACAAGCAATTCAAAATACACACCAATACAATTACGATCAAAATTCTGAAATAAAACAGACAGGGTCTCCCCTAAAAGTGCGATTAGGGTCCACCCTGTCAAAATAATATATACAAGTATATAAGCATATATCAACAATTTCATTACACACAATCTGATATACTATAAGCTCATTCTGGAACTTGGGTCCTAACCCATCATACTTTTGCTGCGCTACTCTGATCATTTCATTTCATGTCATTGTCATGCATCAAACATTTAATCATGTCATTCACAAAACAATAACATAATAATACAATATTAAACATTCAGAAATCTAACATGTGTGTGCACAAGACCTCATTGCTCCTCCGTCCAAGCT